>ML104890.1:306206-351394 GCA_003697995.1 Taxidea taxus jeffersonii | reverse complement strand
GGGGGGCCCCACCATGGGCCTCTCCCACGGGGCTGTCTCACCTTGCCAGCTGGAAACGCAGCGTGGTTCGCGGGTGGTACATCTCCAGGGCGGCGATGAGGTCGAAGGCCGATGGTGCCAGCATGGTGACCAGGGACACCACCACGCTCACCTGCCCGGAGAGTGCGTGCCCACCTGAGCCCCGGGTTGGCGGCCTGGCCTCCCCTCCCTCACACCGGCCTCCTGGTCCACGGCACTCCGAGGGCGGCACAGAAAACCTCCCCCAAACCCCAAGCCAGTCAGCTGTTGCCCGGAGGCCCTCGCCACTTTGTCTTGGGTTTATTCCTGCTAGAAACCATCCTGAATCCGAGATGCTCCCACTGGCTGCTGGGGTTCAGGAGGAGCAGTCCGGCCCCATTTCCCCCGTTGCCCTGCCGTTCCGCTCACTTCAGGTGGCGGAGTGACCCCAACTGTCACACATAGGGAAGGGGGCGGGCTGACGGGTAGCGGAATATTCTTCCTGTGCATGGATGAGAATTGTCGAGAGGATTATGCCTGGCTCTGGTTTGTCTGCCCTTCAGGTAACTGAAAAGGACATTTTGCTGGTAACCGGGAGGCACGAGCTGAAGAAAGACGGAATTCCTGAATAGGCCCTTAAGAACTTGACCTATCTGCAGACGCACAAGCACGTCCTTACATAAGCCACTTAACGAGCATGAAATAGAAGGAGGTCTGGGAAAAGACGACCTAATGTGGCCTCAGATTCTGAACAACAACCATACGTTGAGGATAAAGGAGCATCATGTCCCCTACGCTTTGCTTTGAAATCTCACGAAGGACGCTCCTTTCCACCTCCGTGGTGGGAGAGATGGCCTCTGTGCTCCGTCTGCCTTTCAAACCTTTGCAGGATAAGTGAGCACAGCCGTCTTATTGCAAATATTAAGAATTGTAAGACTGTTCCCAACTCTCCTCTTGGCCATTTCCCGTCGTGGGGATATTCCCATAAACGAAGGGACGAGATCTTTCAGCAAACCAACTTGGTTTGGGAAGCATTGTTTGTAATTCAGAAAAACAGAAATGACCTAAGTGTCCGAGAGCTGGCCCACGGTCATCTGTGGCACGTGCCGTGGAAACTGGGCACCATAGCAGGTGAAGTCTATTTCTGGAAAGGCACCGTGCAAGAACAGCCAGTCGGCAAGACCCAAAGGCAAGCAGTGGGATGAACGCGTGAAGGCCATGTTGAATGAGAACGCTTCCTGGTCGGGACCAGTAAAGCCAGTCAGCCAGGTCTTGGGGTCGTCCCTCTGGCTGAAAGCCCTTGCAGTTCGTGCTCTAGGAGCAGAGGACTCAGTCCTTCCAGGGAGACACGTCTAGCTAGCCCACCTGGGACACAACAAGGAAAGAGAGGGCGGGCTGCTCTTGCGTCCCTCTGGGAGGGCATGTGGGGGGCGCAGGGTGGGTACCTCATTCTTCTCCCAGAGCGTCAGCTCCTTCTTGGACTGCTCCAGCTTCTGAGACCGGTCCACCACGAAGTAGATCAGGTAGATGCTCCCCGCGAGCGAGAGAAGCACCAGGATGTTGGCAACGACCCTCAGGCAGATGGTCACCACCCTGCAGGGACAGGCAATGGGAGGAAGGGTCCACAGGGCTGCGCTCAGGACCCCAAGATGCATGGATGCCAGGTAGTGATGGGACCCTCCTCCTGTCGCAGGAATCCTTGGCCCCCGAGGGTTCATGCTTTTCCCTACCATCCCCTCCTCCACCCGGGTGCAAAGTCCTCATTTCCTCAGGGAGCCACGGCCACTTAAAATCTGACCAGCTACCACGGGTCGGACTTTAAGCTGAGGCCATGAGCCTGCCACCATACATAGATTCACGCGGGGCTGGGGGGCTTCTGTTGTAGTCTCAGCTCCTAGGGCAGGCCTGCCGTGTACGAGCGCGTCAGAGCTGTGGTCCAGATGAGCGAGCTCCTGAGCTGGAACGGGGGCTTGCCCTGTCCTTCCTCATGCTGGGGAAATCTCACGGAAGCCAACTGTGACCATTAGGACATCTGACATTGGGTTTCCCCCCAGGCAGAGCCTCAGGCAATGGCCTGTGTGCAAGTACTGCATTCGGACGCGATCCCAGAAGGTCTAAGTGCAGACGGGAGGAGGAGCAGTCGGGACAGGGGTGTGTGGTGGACAGGGCCCCAGCTGCAGGCAAAGGCAGGGCCTTCCCAGGGGCTGACGAGCTTCATCTCCGCCCACGGAGAAGCAGGGAAGCTTTGGTCATCGCTCCTGTCGCTTCTGGTCAAGGACGCCTCCCTCCGCAGGAACCCCGCACTGCCCCCAGCCGGCCTCGTTTGCACGCGCGCCCACTGGTTTGGTGGGTGTCCTGGGGCAGCAGGTTCCGGCCAGGGGTGCCGGGGACCTGTGCGTGGCCCACCCCGGCAGCAGGGACTAGAGGAAGAGGTGGGGCCGGGAGGATCTGGAAGGCACAGGGGAGATGTACCATCCTGCCCGCAAAGCCCAAGTCTACCCTCTGGGCGACCTTGGGCTGGTCATGACCTCTCTCTGCGTGGCTCTTGGGCCTTTCTCTGTTCAAGGAGGAAGCTCACTCCCAAATGAAGAGGTAAGCACCGCCTTGTCTTTCTGGGGAGGGTTTTACATAAAGAATCCGAGCCCGGAGATGGAAATCTGGAGCGACAGTGAGGCCCATTAATACCATGCTGGTGCTTCCTCACTCCCTCCTGTCCCCAGACCATGCTGCCATTGGTAGGGTCATGCAGGTCATGCCCTAGGGTCCCCGTTTCCCCTCCGCCCTCTGAGAAGCGTGGCTGGAGCCCCATCCTCATTTCACGGGGGAGGAAGTGGGGTCTGGAAAGGCCAGGGGACTTTCTCAGGTCATGGAAGCTAATGATAAAAGGGGAACTGGAGCCCCTCATCGTGTCCCTATGGAGACTCCTTCCCATCTCCACACCCTGCTTCCTCACAGCCCCCTCGCCCCGTGTCCACTGTCTTGCTCCATCAGGCTTTCCTCATCACGGGAACTGATCAAGGAGGTAAAGAACCAGTGAGGACATCAGAGGGCAGATGCGGCCATCCCATGAGGACAGGTCACCGTCCCTTGCAGGGAATGGCCCTTCCGTGTCATCGACTCTCTTGCGGAAGGGACTCGCCTCACCAAGGTGGTCCTCCAATCCCGGAGCAGGAGTTCAGACGGGAGACATCACCTTGGAAGGCTTGTCAACAAGAACTGGCTGTTACTCGTCTTACGCCCTCAGGGATCTGTTGCTAAATGAAGTAGCTTTTGCCTAATTTAGCAAACTAGAAATTGGTGCCCCAAATACGTCTTTTATGATCTAAGTGAAGGAAGTCGGTCAGCTTCGGAGCTCTCACCCTGTCGTCCATCGGTGGACAGAGGGAGGAGCCAGTCCTGAATACCACGATCCAGCCTTTACCGGCTTCCCACGTATCACCTTACTCGGAGGACAGATTTAAGGAGAAAGAAAGCTGCCTGACAACGTGCAGGATGAGATGGAGATGGTCTGGCAAGTTTTACACGGAACTAAAATAGCGTTTCAGTGAATGAAGGGGGGGGTCCATACATACAGGTTTTTGCTTTTCTTCTTCTCCTGTTCTTCTAGGATTGCCTCCTTTAAGAAAAGACACATCCGAATTAGATGCTTAGCCTTGCCGTTATTCATTAATCCTCAGAAATACTGCACAGTAAGGCCTGATTTATTATTTTTAATTGAGATTTTTATTGACATCGGTATTTTGTATAATGATAAGTGGACGGAGAAGAAATCAGGGCTTGGGCAGAGGAGGTGGAAGGACACATCATTTACAGAAGTGAAATAATTTAGATTTTTTTTTCCCCTCAAAGGGGCAGCATTTAGAAGCCCAGGCTGCACCCACGTCCCCGGGTGACCTTGTCCTCAGAGTTAAAGGTAAAGCTCACGTCCCCAGCATGTTGCTCGTGTAATTCTCCCACGAGTTACCTGCAATATGGTCCCAACCCATTATGCAAAGTGTCAGAATACACCAATTGAAATTTTAAGGGGATGGAGTGAAAAAATTAAAAGAAGGAGTTTTTCGATGTCTCCTTCTGTGCTTCGTGGGATTGGTGATGCCCCGCCGGGGAGCACCGGGGGGAGGAGCGCCGGCGCCCGCAGCAGCTCCTCCGCGGTGAGGGCCAGGTCATGGTGGCAGGAGCCTGACATCCCCGGCCCACCACGGTGCCCACTCACCCTGATGCTGTTCACGACGGCGGCGGTCTTGCTCTCGGCGGCCTCTGGGTTGCCGATGAGGTAATCCCAGGCACAGAACACCCGCCAGCAGAAGGTGTAGTCCTCATTGGAGGCACTGGCCAGGCTGGTGCGGGAGTTCTTAGCCATCCTGCGAGAGAGGGGCCGGGACGGGCGCGTGAGAGCAGGGTCAGGTCGGGTCCTGTCCTCCCAGGGCCCTGGAGGGAATGAGACCAAGCAGGCTCGTTCAGTCCCCCTTGTAGGGAAAGGGCACTGGACGGTTGTGGGGTGAGCCCATTTGACAAGTGGCCTCACTGCCGTGGCAGCCAGGAGGTCCCTGAGGTGTGTGCCCCCAGGATGGGGGGTGGGGCAGCCCATCCCACCTCTGTGCAGCATGGTTGTGAAATAAAATTCTCCTGGAGCTGAACCAGGGTCCTGGAGGCCCTGCCCGTGGAGGGGCAGCGACCTCACCTCAAGGCACCAGCCAGGTCCCTCCAGCCCACGGTGCTGCTCAGATGCACCAGAAGGCAGGGCTCTGCGTCCCCCTCAGGTGGAAGCTCTCCATCTTTCAGACTGTCTCTCCCTGGTTATCCTCTCCCTCCATAGTTCTTTGTCCTGAGCTTGCCTCCATCCATCTCCTGAACTGTGACAGTAGCGAAGGGCCTGTCTTGCAGGTGGGGTCTTGAGACAACCCCACACCCCAGAAGCTAAGTGGGAAAGCTTCCTGTGAACCAAAGACCCCCAGGACCCGAGGTACCTCCTTGGAATTTTGTGGTTTGATGGTGGTGACAATGCTAATGGTCTTCTTTTACCTCAAGCCCTGGGCTAGGATGCCCCACAGGGCAGGTGATGGAGACACAGAGGGACCCAGGAGCCAGACAGAAGCAGCGGGTGAAACAGGCAGGGAGGGGTGGGTTCCCCCGGCTCAGAGCCTGCCCATCTGTGCACTTAACCAGCTCTAATACAGAAGCCGGGGACATGAGTGCCGGCGGGAAACCGGGCCGTCTTCGGAGCGAACCTGCCCATTTTGCGAACAAGGCCCAGAGAGGGGACAGGAATTGCCTTAGGTCTCAGGGTGGGGATGGTGCTGGCCCCCGGCCCCCAGCCACTCTGTTTTCCTTCCACCGTGCCTCCTGCCGGTGAGAAACTGGCTGTGCAAACCCCATCATGGCATGGATAAGCCTAGCCTTGGCAGGGCTTGTAGCTAGGTCGCAGGCAAACGTACAGTCGAAGGACCACGTTTTGCTTTCTGTAGCCTCTGGTCCCTTAGACCACGTTGTTCTCGTCTCTGTGAGCACAGTTATTAAACCGCCTGAAATCATGTTGGCTGCTAAGCCCACGTGATTCTTGTCTCTCCAGACCCCACCCAGAACCTGGCACAAAGCAGCGAACATTGGATACGTGTGGGTTAAAGCGAGCGTATCTCTTAGCCTCGGTCTCCTCGTCTGCAAGATGGGTACAGCTATGGCTGACCCGTACAACTTACTGACCAGATCGCAATTATTCATACCATCCCTGGCATATGGAGGGACGTGGAGTAGCCGTACTTTCTCAAGAGGATGATGAAGCTGTAAGCAAACACGGCCATCCCCACCAGGAAGTAGGCCAAGGGCAGCCGGTAGCCTGCCTTTCCGATCCTTCGCTCCCTGCCGTAGTAGCCATAGAAGAGCACGGAGTACTGCAGGTAACCCTGCCAAGAGAGCGCCCGGCGTCACCTCCCACCCCGGGTCCCGGGACTTTGCCGCCCGGTCAGCCCTCCCTCAAGAGCGTGGCCAAGCCTTAGCCTCACCCCCAGGGACCAGACGGTGTCCAGGTCCTGTGCAGATGCCACCTGCTCCTTGGGGATGGTCTTGCTGGCCGTGCTTCCAAAGGGCTGGCCTGCGATGAGCTGGTAGAGAAAACAGGATGTCCTGTGATCCTCTGGGGCGGGGAGGGGACCAGAAGAAAAGGGGCGGTCGATCCCCAGGTCCCCACGGCCTGGGAAGGCTCTGCATGGCCCAGGTCTCCAGCGGCTGCCTTCCCGCTAGATTCTCACTGAGGGAACAGTCACCCTGGGTGGGCCGAGCTTCTTGCTTGATCAGCCCGCCTGGGTGTCCTCTCCCTGGGCTTCTACAGGTGATTTCTGAGGTCACTGGGTTTCTGCACGGGAAATAGCCCCATTTACTTCGTGAGGACGAAGCTTAGTTGAGAATCGGGTTTCGTGTTAGCATGGTGCCGGTGAGCTGGCCCGGATGCCAAACGTGGCCTGTTCCTTCCTCTTGTGTGGCCCAAGAGCTAAGAATCGTTTTTGCATTTTTAATGGGTTGGAAAAAAAATCAAAAGCAGAAGGATATATTGGGACACTTAGGAATGATGTGACAGTCAAACCTGTATCCGTAAATATCCATAAATAAGATTCGATGGGAACACAGACACCGTCATGAGCTCGTGTATCATGATTCACGCCGCACGGGGGACAGCACGGGTGGGACCCAAAGCCTCCCCTGTTTGCTACCTGGCCCTTCACGGAAGAGGCCGGCTGTGTCCTGCTTGAACGCACGGGTCATCCTTCCCACGAGGATAACGGGGGCGATCGCTTTACGAGGCCACACGCCCATCTCCCGTTTCGAACGAAAGGCCCTCCTTATTTCCCCCAACTCGTTCTTACCTCTGGAATGACAATAAAAGCACCTGTCATTATCGTGAGCACAATATTAATTCCAAACAACCATCTGAGGAATATGAAGTAGGAGGCAACACCAGATCCAAAATGACCTAAAAAAAAAAAAGCCGGACGATAAGAATAGTGAAACAGAATGAACAGTATAAAATCTGCACAAAGTTCTCTGTACAGCAGCCCTGTGATTTTTTTGTGTATCAAGACAAAGACAAAGAATGTCATGATTGTACCAATCGGGGTGATCCCCCCAAATAGTCATTTATGGGGGTCAAGAGGCTCATGAGTCTTTCCACGTATAAGCACACAAAAAGCCCTTAATTTGATCATTTCCCCTATGACACAGTCATCTAAAATACTTGTCAAATTTACATTTCACTTTTGTTCAGAAGAATCAGCAACTTTAGAGAACTGGATGTGTGTTTTTTTTCATTTTGTGTAGTTTTGAAAATTTCAAGGATTTCTCTTGGAATTACTTTGTCTTAATTTTTTTACTTGGGAATAGAGCAATCTGCTGGGTGTTAACATTAGGGGAAACCGGGGGAAGGAATTACAGGGACTTTACAACTTTTCTATATATCTATTTTATTCTAAAACAAAGAAAGTGTATTCGAGACCAAATTTCTACTAAGAAACTAAGGGAGCCTAGAGATTAGATGAGGATGTGGGTGATCTGTACCATCCTTAGAAAAAGAAATCTCTTGAATTTTTACTTCAAATTTAGCTTATGTTTGTCATAATAACTAGAAAAATGCAAAGCATCACAAAGAAAACAAAAAAGTACCTATTCTGAGCCCACTGAATTAAAATCACTACTAGGATGAGTTTCTAGTTTCTAGTTTCTAGTGCGCCCTCCCATTCTTAGTCTATGCGTATAGATTTTTTGTATAAAATCGGCATCTCTCTACGATATGTATCTTGAGTTTTTAATGTATTGTAAATGTTTCCTCACGCAAAAAATATTCTATAAAATAAATTTTATTGTTTCTTCAACTGGATTTTTCATAATCGATATAACCTGTCCCCACTACTTGAGACTTAAGCCTCTGACTTTTTACTAGGTAGGGGATTCACTAGGGTAAATAAGTCTGCAACAAATAACTTCCGTCCAAGGGCAGGTTTCCTAGAAGCAGAGCCTGAGGGAGGGACCCAGCTCATGGGACACTTCGAGGAAGTGCTCTCTGGAGAAAGGGTGTGAGGAGGGGGGTGGGAGGCGGGGAGGATCAGGACAGGTGCTGGGGGAGAGGTGAAGGGTCAGGGCAGTTGCAAAGATGTGGTCTCTGCCGGAACCTGGTTTCACCAGATCCCATGGGGAATCCCAGAAGGCAAATTGCACCACACAATTGGTCCACTTTGCACGAGGAACCTGACTTGACTCCCCCTTGCTCAGGCCCTCCCTCCCTCTCGGTCCTCCCTTGGGGCCCCTGGGAGGTGGGGCAGGTGATGTCTGCCAGCGGCTAGAACAGTGCAGGCCCAGGACCATTCTCCAGGGAAGGGAGCAGCGGTGAGTCACAGCATTGACACCCAGAGCAGCCGGGAACAGCCCAAGAAATCTGGGTGGGGCATCCACTCACTCGGTCCTGGCACAGCTTTTGCTGTGGCTCTCCTCTCTCTGGTGGTTAGGGAGTGGGAGGGTTTCTCCAAAGAGCACAAACATGAAGGCTTTGGTTGCAAATTTTACCTTTCCCCCAGAAATGCCTGTTCCAATTTGCATTCCCACCCACTGTGTAGGAAAAAAAAAACTGCTAATTTTCATTGAAATGCTGAAAATTGTTTTCTCTCCCTTTGTGGGCTTTTAGCTTTGTTGTTCTAGGGTATGCACAATTTCTTCTATAGGTAACTAAATACAGTGCTATTTTCCTTGGTGATTTCCTTCTCTCTCACAGTCAGACAGGTTTGCCTTCCATGCTCTATTGTTTCCTGTAATTCTAGAGCGGCTCCCTATCTTCTGTGTAACAGCTCCCAGAACCTCATGGTGAAGGGTTTCACTCCAACAGGGAAACCACCTGTTCCAGAACCCTCTATGATGCTATGTTCCACTTCCCACTGCTCTAGGGTTTGCAATGTATTTGAAGATTTCGGTTATGCAAGTTCATTTGCATTTTCTTTTTAAAAAGATTTTTTTTTAGGTGAGTCTTTTGGATGGGCTTCTTCCGTGTATGTCTCAACCATCATTTCACTGATTAAAAAAAAATTACACCAGATTTCTCCTGGAATTGCAACTTACAATTACAAACTTACAAACAAATTACAAAACTTACAAACTGAGAGAATCCACACCCTCCAAATCTTACATCATCCTGTGTCTCTTCACAGGTTTTTTAAACACCCCGTGGCCCAATTTTACAGTTTTCTTCACTGTAGACTAACTTTGGGTTTATCCCTGGCTTCGTTTGCTGTGTGTTGTGTGTGTATGTGCTGTGTGTACACTTTCGTGAATATGCTGTGAACGTGACCTATTTATTTTGCAGAACATGCTCTCTGAGCTGTCCCTATTGCGTCTGAGAAAATGCAGACTGCTGCGGATTTGTCTGGCCGTGGCTCACTTAAGACCCTCTTACTCTCCCGCAGTTTCTCAGCTGATCCTTCGGGGTCCGCGCCGGGTCTGACTTCGGAAGGAAAGGCCAGGACAGAAGAGCCGCAGTGAGGTGGGGCCGCTGCCATCCCAGGGGCAGCGGTGGGACGGATGTCTTCCATCCCCCCTCATCCCACGTCCACATCATATGAGGGTGGCCCCCGTGGCACCTTGCGGGGACCAGGACGCCCGGCCCTTCCTTCTCAGGCCGTGGGCACCCCATCCCCGCCACACTCCTCCGAGCGCCCACACTTACTCTCAATTTTCTTTATCCTCATTTCCCAGGGAATGAAGATGACCATGAAGTTACAGGCCAGACGTGCAAACTTCCGCCAGAGCTGAAAGGGAGAGAGCAGGGTTAGAGAACTTCACAGCTGTCAACGCGGCAATGACCCTGGGATGCTAAGGTCCCGAGTGGAGCACGGGCTCCCAGACACACTGTCTGATGCCTTTAATTATGCCTCTGCAGGACTCTGGGCAATACTAGGGTCAAATCAGCCTCCTCGTCTCCTCTGTGCAGGAAGGCTCCTGCTTCAGGCTCTGAGCTGTGCTGTCTGTTTCGAGGCGCTCGTGCTCCAGGGTCACACCTGCCTCCTTCTTCCTTTTCCTGCTCTGGGCACTAAAACCAGTGGAAATTACTTGAGGAATAATGTCCAAATGCACCCATTTGACCCCGCTCTGGGAGTGGAGTCCAAGAATCCAACGTGGCCAGCAAACTGCCCCCAGGATCACAGTGCCTTATTTTGGGGACAAGGAGTCTAGAACAGTCCCTGGAAGTGAGCCCCTCGTGTGCCTCCCGACCTGTGATTGTATCAGTGTCCCGCCCTCTCTCCTGGCCCCTGCTGCCAGCAGTGAGATCTGGAAAGTCGTCTTGTGTGCTTAAGGCACCATTGCCAAGAGTTCAAAATCTTTATTTTTCTTTCTTTTTCCTCCAAGGAGAATAAAGCAGGATGTGCCCTCACCGGGTCAGCTCCCCACAACTGGCAGGCTGCTCATTTTTAACCCACAAACAATCTGGGTTTGTGTTGAAAGCAAATGATCTCATTGCCGAAAGGAGGCTCGCAAATGTGATTACAGCGTTCTGAACTCAGAGACGGCACGTGGTCCGGAGGCAGACCCGCGTGATACTGTCCTTCGGGAATGTGTCTGCGAAGGCCGGAGCAGCTGCTTCAATGAGGATCTGCTCGAATTTTATCAGACGTCGCAACTGCTCGTCTTCCGTGCCTGATTCCGGACCTAGCTCAAACCCAGCCACGTCCGGGGAGGTTTCGCGCAGCTTCTCCGGAGACAGGACCAGATCCTTCTCCCTGTGAACCCCGCACATCGACAACCCTGCAACGTTGAGCACAGCCTGCCTCGAGTTGCCTTGGGGTTTCCCCGTGGCGTGCTTGCTGTGCAGGCAGGGGGACACCGGAGCTTTTGCTCCTTCATCCCCTGTGGCACGCAGAAGCGGGTGCTCAGACACCCGTGGGCGCGGGTTTAGTGTGGGAGAGCACTGAGTCTCTGCCCACTGCGAATGGCATCCGGAAGTATCAGGGGCCCTGGGTGGGGGCCCCAAACCCGAGTTCTAGCTCCAGCTGCACGGCTACCCTACTGTGCGAAAAGGGATTTTATTTCTTTAGGATTCAATTTCCTCATCCGCCTGGGAAGCAAGATTCCATCCGTGGTAGGCAGAGTTCCTCTTTCAATTTAAATTTTGGTTAAATTTCAGTGAGAATGTCAATGCCCGGAACACACTAACGCACAGCAACTTTTGGAGGCAAGAGATGCAAAATCTCCTCCCCTGCCTTTGGGGCTCATGCAGGAAGTTGGGGGCCCCCCGACTCAGCTCCCAGGGCCCCGAACCCCCAACACTCATTCTGGTGAAGCAAGTCTACCCTAACTTCCTAAAGGAGCTTCCTAGAGGTAAATGAGATTGAAAAACATGACTGTTGATGGCAAGACTCAGTAAGGCAGGGAAAGCACGCTTCTGGGCTGTTGGCCTCGCATCTCCAGGGAAAGCCCTGGAGCCCAGAGACGATTTGAGATTTTAAGAGCAACGCAAAGACAAAACAAAAGCTGGGCTTGGAGGAAATAGGTCTTAATTGTGGGCCTGGGTTACTGGGTACCAGAAAGAATAAGCTCATCCTTTCCTTTTTGGAACGGCCCGTACCGTTTGCCTGGATAAAGGTGCTCTAACAACACGTCCGACGGTTCATGAAAAACGAGCTCATTCAGAGCATGCGTGTGTTTTAGGCACCACGGATGCAAACGCACGAGACAGATAAGACGTCAGCTGACACAGAGCTTACGTCCAGGTAGAGGGAAGGAAGCAACGGATGAGTCAGTGCCACAGGGGGACATGGTCCATCAGGATGGAGGAAAAGCTCTTCTAAACAAGGGGATCAGGAGAGGTGGTCCATCTGGGGCTTGAATGAAGAGGAATTGATGTTTCGAAAAAGAGTAAGTTGGTAGAGAAGCTGTCTAGGAGGGCAGGGCAGCCCAGTAACCTCTGTGAGTTAGCACGTGCCGGGCGTTTTACAGTAGAGGATAGAAGAGGGGGGAGCAGGGTGAGATGTAATAGGTGAGCAATGGCCAGATCAGGCGGGTCATGGGAAGGACTCAGATTTAATTCTTAGTGTGATGAAAGCCCATCTATGTAACTGTGTATCTATCTGTGTATCCACGTATCCATGTATCTGTCTGTGTTGGTATCTGTGTATCTCTCTCTCTCTCATCTACCATTATTTTAAGTAAGGGCTGGCGTGAGCAGGTCACTGTTTCAGGACAGCTGTGCTCCTGTGTGGAAGAGCCTGGGCAGCAGGAGACGGTACATGGAAGCCGGGGGACCTGCCAGGAGCTCACGGAGTCTATATACCATCATGGGCAGGTGCCCAATCGCATCACGAAGGTGCTTGGGAACGGTGACCTCCGTCATTGGTATCACGTGAGACTCAAGGACACAGACTACTAGAACCGGAAGGAATTTTGAGAATCAAACGTGAAAGCCAAAGTCAGAGCAGGGAACCAATGGCAGAGGGACCTGGGTGTCCTGACTCATGCCGGTGTGACTCCTCCGATCCCAGTGGTCCCACACACTCACACCTGGCGTCCTTCAGAAGCACAGACACGTGCTGGTGCGGAAGGGAGACGGTCCGGAACGGGCTGGAGTCGAGTGGACACCCATGTTAGCAGGGCATGCGGGCTGGAAACAGGGAGGGCTCCCCAGGATGCCTTGAGCGGCCACTTGGGCACCGGGATCTCGGTGCTGGGAGTCACAGAGAATGGGGAGCTCACAAAATTTCCTATTTGGAAACTAGTTAACCATCTTTGGGGTATAAGCTGAGGACGATAAACGGACGGGCTGCGGGCAGTACGCCGCTGGCTGGATGCCTTCGGCTTTCTCTACCCGGCAGCAGGAGCGGATGCTGGTCCCCGGCGGTTCATATCAAAATATTAGCATTTCTGGGGTAAAATAAGGTGGAGGACCGCAGTTCTGAATGTGGGGCAGGGGAGGAGCACAGTGTGAAGAAGACACGGGTCTCACCGTGGCTAAAAGTTGCTGTCATTTTCACTCTGATATATGACAGTTTATCTGAACCCAACAGAAGGACCTTCCAGTTCCCCAAGTGTCTTCCCATAGCATTTCATACTACATAGGGAAATAAGGGGGGAGCACATGTGCTTATTATGCAAAAGATAATTTAGTTTTCTGCATTTCGTCCATAAGCCCCATCATTGTGGGACAGGCGTGAGCAGTCAAGGGGTAATCTTGGTCCTAGGACTAGATTCGAGTTTTTAGGCAGGTCTGCAGAAAGTGAGGGGACAGCCAGGGCAGAACCTTCGGGATCTTTTGAGATTTTATAATTTTTCAGGTATGTAAAATTTGTGGGCAGCTTTAAGGAAAACTTCAGTAAGAACACTTTTTGTTTCAGAGAATCTAAAAAGGGCATCATCTGTCAGCTTTTGTCTGTTAAAGTATAACAAAGTTTAAAAAATACAATATCCAGTATTTCCAAGAATATTATGAAAATAATAAACTTGTCGTGTATGGCAAGATCAACTATCAAGTATTTGGGGAAGGGTTTGGGGAAATAATTTATTAATATTTATCAAGAGCCAAAAAAATGACTCATATTTTTTCTATAGTGCTTATAGTTCTGGCATTTATCCTAGGAGAGAAATTTTAAAAGGTAGGAATAGGGGGCGCCTGGGTGGCTCAGTCGGTTTAGTGTCTGTCTTCTGCTCAGGCCATGATTCCAGGGTTCTGGGATCAAGTCCCACATAGGGCTCCCTGCTCTATGCGGAGTCTGCTTCTCCCTGTCCCTCTGTTTGTGCTCTCTCTCTCAAATAAATAATATCTTAAAAAAACACGTAAACAGGGGCTCCTGGGTGGCTCAGTGGGTTAAGCGTCTGCCTTCAGCTCAGGTCATGATCTCGGGGTCCTGGGATCGAGCCCCGCTTCGGGCCTCTCAGCTCGTCCGGGAGCCTGCTTCTCCCTCTGCCCCTCTCCCCGATCATGGTCTCTCTCTCCCTCTGCTTGTGCTCTCTCTCTCTCAAATAAATAACTAAAATACATGTTTTAAATAAACACATAAAAGGTAGGATAAGCAATATGTGCAAAGATACTCTTTGCAGGGTTAGTAATGATAATGAAAAACTACAGAAACTCAAATACTCAGCAGCAGACACATAACTAATCAAGTTAATACGCATCTGTCTGTCATGGAAAATGATATGTGGAAACAATACAGAGCAGCATGGAAAAATCCTTCTGTTATGTGTGGGGTTAAGTGAAAAAAGAAGCAAGAGAAAGGCTTGTATACTACACATCCTCTCCCTGAAAATCATATATTCACTGACTGGAATGTGAGATTTAACAAAAGATACTAAGGGCATGTGTTTTTCCTTGTGTTCTAGACATTCATGAAAATTATTGTAGCATTTCTCTGAATAGATAACTTCAATATATACTAAAATTTAGCTTTAAGGAACTGAATGGAAAAATCAACAAACAAAAACCTTAGCATTGGATTATAAAGTGAGCGTTGGGATATATCTGGAACTTTCTCATTACAAGATGTACAGTGGAAAAAAGAAACACCTACATGTATGGGTGGGAGTATGTCAGGAAGGATGCTAGATCATTTTCTCAAGGGAAGACGCCCTTTCTCGGGTGAGCTAGGCTGTCGCAGGGCCATGTCCAATTGGTAGGTGGCCACAGCCCGGACTAAGCTCCGGGTTCTGGGACACGGGGACCTCCCAGCTCACAGCGCTTCTCTACGGCTGCAATGACTGATGGGCACAGCCCGCCTGCGCTGATGGGAACAGTGGCTCGCAACTTCCCGGCCCCAAGACCACAAGAGGGCTTGGGAATGCCCGAGAACGCAGGCTCTCACCTCGGCACCTGCTGCTTGGTAGCCACGGGTCCTGGTCAGCCTCCCTTCAAACTTCAGCACAATCTCCTTCGCTCGCCTGAGAGGACAAAAACACGACAGTGAGCACAGTCTCATCCTACCCGCTATTTTGGCTAAATGTGCGAAAGTGCGACAGGAGCGGGTGGCCAAAAGGTGAGAGACAAGAGGCCACGGCAAGGCGAGGCTATGCAGATAGGCAAATGGTTCATTTCCTGACCTCCAGCAACCAGAAAGCTCCCTTAAAAAATACTTTCCGAAAAAAAAAATTAATGGACAAATTCTTAGAAAATGATGAATCAATGATGAAGTGAGTTGCACTGAATTTCTTAAAGCCCTTCCCTGATTGTTGTCTGGGAATCAATCATAAGCAGGTGGGGGCAGGGGAAGGGGGCGTCCTGGCAGCAGCACTAGGGGGTCTCACCCCTCCTCTAACCTCAGCAGCCTTCCTCCTGCAGCCTTGTCTCTGGAAGTGAGTCAGATCTAGCCTAGGAGTCCTGCCTGGAGGAAAGGGTGTTGTCTACACGGCCACGAGGAACCTGATTCAGCCCACCAACGACTAGCACGCTAACTGACCGCTTTGGTGAGCTGATCCTTGAAATGCACTGAATTTACTGGGATACGTGGTTAAATCCACACCTGCAGGAATAGCAGGGTTAGACAATTAATGTCAGCACCAGTGGGAGGGACAGCAGTCAAGGATGCTTAGAGGTGAATGTCACTTTCAAGGTGACCTCCTCTGACACTGAGCTGATGAGACCCTTGTTATGGGTGGCCAGCCCCCCTCCCCTTGAGTATGCTCAGTGCTAAAGGGCTTGGTTCCTCAGAGCCCTTCGAAGTCGTGTCTGCCCCGTTTGCTGCGAGGGAGGTCTTACGTGTGCGCCCCAATAGCCTCTTAGCCATACCCGCCGCTGCTGAGTCTTTCCCTAAGAGACGCAGGAACCAGCTGACTCCCTTCCCCACCGAGTGGGACGTGCTTGCTGGGTTTTGGGGCACTGTGCCCTCCTTGCCACCCTCCCATCTCCGAGGCTCCACCCACGCCCTGGCTTCATTCCGGTCAGAACCAAAATTGCAGGCAGGGGTGAGGATTGGTGTCCTCCCTGCCCAGCAGCTAAAAGGCCGAGGCCTATACAAGCAGAATAATTTGTTTCATCTCATTGTCTACAGTTCTCTCCCTGCAAACATTTTCTGCGCTGGGCCAAGCAGAGCAGGACACAGAGGTGCATAAGAGAGGGTCACTGCACGGAAAGAGCCCCTAGCTAGTAGGGCGAAGGGGTCCGAGGCGGCAGTAATCAGGAGAGAGTGGCGGCGGTTAGAGTGTGAGGGACGGTGGGCCTGGACCTGGGGTACCAGGGAGGACGAACCCCCAGACCTCACACAGACCCATGTTGACTTAAGGGCCCTGCTCACTTTCTTCCCTTTGAGGGCCGCGAACCCGCACCATGCCCTCCCACACAGGTGTCCGTCGCTGCAGACTTAGCGAGGGCTCCCTGCTTTCCTCGGCGTCTGCCCCCTCCCTGGCCCCCCACGTGTAGCGGTCAGGCTTCAGTGGCCTCCGTGCTCTCGGGACGCCTCAGCCTCCGCAAGTCCAATGAGTGATGTGTTGCTCCAGCAGCTTCTCAAGGTGACGAGGGAGGAGACGTGGGGACCAGGGCATGATAAACGGAGGTGCTCATAGGACAAGCCACCTCTGGGAGCCTGACTGCTGGCCCGGGCAGCCGGGGGAGGGGGCCCTGTCACCGGGCTGAGCCCCTGGCCAGGCATCAGCCCCGAAGGCCTGGTCTGTCCTTTTGCTGGGAAAGTCATCATTTGCTGTGCTCTGCCTGCCTGCAGGTTGAAAAGACTCAGTCTCATACTAATAATTAATGATATTTAATCACTAATTAGTAATGACTAATTACTCCTATTAGGCAGTCACCGGGAATCAGCAGGAGCATTTCTGCACGATTCTTGAAAAACTCTGATACAACACATGACATTTTTTTGGTTTTAGGATAAATTGTCCCCAGGATTCCTTCGGCTGAGTTCCAGTGTTCCAACAGAATATCGGAGTCAGGGTCGGAAAGCCTGACCATGGGAGCACCCTCACCGCTCATCTCGTTTAACCGCGGACCTCCGTGGATCTCAAACTTCAGTAAGTGAAAGAATCCACCTGAATGTGTGTTAAAAACACTGGCCCCGTCTCTCCCACACGTTCTGACGGGGCAGCTCTCAGGGCCATCACGGGTTCTGAGTCTTTAACAAACACCTGCTTGCCTAACCGGGCACGTGTTTTGGAGGCAGGTGGCAGGTGTCCTTCTGCCCCATCACCTCAACTTTAAGAGGAAGACAGTGGCCGAGAAATGAAGAGAGCGACCCAGCATCGCCCAGCTGAGGACTGGGAGGTAGCAGTCAACTCTGGGCAGCCCAGCTGCCACTCCTCAGCTGTTCCGTATTCTCTCACGGATTCTGTAGTGCGAAGCAGGAGCATCGTTTTCTGGTTTCCCACAGAATCCGGTTCCCCTCAGAGGGAGTAACCGCCCAGCAGGGGGAATTACCGCCCGTTTCCATCCCGGCTGATAGACTTGTTAGGTTATCTTGGTCACCTCCAGACACGATGCTAAAATCTCGTGTTTGCACGGAGGTAGAAAACCACAAATTGCACACACACGCACACACACACCCCAATCCAGACACACGTACACAGACCCTCACAGAGATCCTGGCCACCCCGAGGCCCTTGTGACTTCTCTGAGTTAGGTCAAGAGCCCCTGCCCGCCACTCTCACGCGGGTCTTTGTGCTCGTTTCCATGGGCAGGTCAGGGCGGTTGCGTGGAAAGCGTATTTGCAATAATAGCAGCCCTCACCTCAGTGCTCCCAGCTTCTGTCCCATGGTCCAGGGTCTGCAGCGAATGTTCGCCATGAGATCCTTCTGGAACTGGATATTCTGGAAGATTTGTTCTGGATCAGGGCTGTCCCCTGTCTCGTCAGCATTAAAGCTGTCATCCAAGTTGCTGAATGGATCGGGGCATTAAGGAGAAAATCTGATTAGTGCAATTGCTTCCAGCAAAGATCTTGCCCGGGGCACGTTCGGCATCTCGCTGCCCCAGGGTCGTCTGTATGAGGTTGCTACGTGTGGGGGGAGAGGGACCCAGGGAGGCAGAGGGGGAATTCGGCAATCTTGGGCAACCACCGAAGGACACTCATTGGAGTGTGTCACTTGGATGGGTTGATGAAAGAAAAAGGTTTCAGGTGTCATCAGAGGACATCACAGAAGGAGACAAGAAGGTGCTTATGAAAAATTCCTGAGCAGCTGCATCTTGGATGGGCAATCTCTATTTCTGGCCGATTGAGATCATCCGCTCATTTCAGACACCAGGCTCCTCCTTGTCCCCCAGCTCTGGAGGCAAAGGAAAGCAAAGCCACGGGCTGCCCTCCAGAGACCCTCCCTGCGTGCCCACTTCCACTCTCGCAAACCGAGACAGTGGAGGCAGAACGGGCAGCCGCGTCTAGAAACAAGAATGCAGCCGAGCAGGTTCATGTGGGGGGATACTACACGGCAAGTTACTGTGTAGGAGAACCATTTCCCACACGTAGCCCCATTTATTCCCAGGAACAATTAACGTGCTAACCCGAAGACGGCTGATCGGCACGAGAGCAGTGTTGTGCTCTTTGCTCAACGGTGCGCTTACAAGTGAGACGAAACCGTTCCTTTGCTTCTCCGGGATTCAGATGTTTTTTACTTACTCATAGGAGAATTTTCTCAAGTTTCTCCAAATTAATGGAGGTTTTAATATACCTTTATAAATATCTAACGGATTCAAACAGCACTACCCGCCCCCCTTCTTCCTAGCCTGATGCCTTTCCGACAGACACCTTATTTATTCTGACGGATGGCCTGCAGGCTCTTGCTTGACATTGCCCACGAGTCAACAGAGAGGAAACGGAGAGCGCATGCCCATGGGCTCGGCCAGGCTGGGGTACCTTGGATTCGGGTCCCCCGGTCAGTGAGCAGGTGGCCAGCCCCGTGGTACAAAAGCCAGGAGAAGGGAGTTTCTGGGTCCATTCTGAAGGCGAGGGGAGTGGGTTGGGGGTTCTGTCCTCTGGGCAGATGCAGCAAGACTCTGGGGACCCGGGTCCCCCTTCCTCTACACACCTGCCTTCTCGGCCGGCGGAGGTCGGGGACCCACTCACCTGAGCAGCAGGGACTCCTGGTACAAGTAGTGCTGGCCGGTGCTCCTCCGGCTTCGGTGGCGCTGACATGCCTTGGAGGGTTTCATGGGACTTGACTTGCTGCCAGTGACCTCTGGGGCTGGCCTCAGGGGTCTGCTCCCGCCACAGAGGAGGCTTCTGCTGGGGAGCTGCTTGGTGCTGTTCTCGCTAGTTCTCAGGAGCAGGAGTGCGTGTCTGCAGTGAGTCCCCTGGCAAGGAGGCCCGTGTGCATATGTAATGCTAAGGTGGCCTCGGCAGCCCAGATTGGCTGGAGTCTGGACAGACGAAGGCGGGAGGCTTGGCCAGGCTGAACGAGGGACCGCTAGGTGCTGCTCAGATCCTCACATCTAGGACCCCTCGCGCCCAGCTGGGGCTCTGCTCTTTGCAAACTGCCTTTCGTCTCTTTCTGTGACTGGTGCTCACGAAATAGAATGCAGGGCACAGATTTTTTTTTCTTTTCTCTCTCGTGTTTACCTCTCAGGAAAGAGGCTTGCGGTAACTCTTGCCTGTGCTCCCGGGGCAAAGTCCAGGAGAGGAAGTCCTAATGTCTTGTGTGTGTTTTTAAAATTTTTTCCCAGCTTTCATTTTCCACTTGGAGAGCAGCCAACCCCCCCCCCCCCCCCCCCCCCCCCCCCCCTCCCTTTCCCCCCGGGAGCCCCCCCCCCCCCCCCCCCCCCCGCCCGCCAAGGTTGTGCCACAAGTGTTGCCTCCTTCCAGCCTGGATCCAAGGGTCGCTGACCTTCTGCCCCCTCTGCTTTATTTCTATTTACTTTCCCTCCAACATCATTTATAAGTGTATTTCAGAAATGAGGACACGCCCCCTGAGCTATTTCAGCGTGATATTAACAATAATCAAAGTAACATTTTCTTACAGTTTACATTTTCTAAGTGTGGCCACATTAGTCCTCAGAATAATCCTACGAGGCCGCCTGGAGCTTCACAATGAGAAGGCAGGAACTGGAGAGAGCAGATGCTCACGCGGGTGTTCTGAAAACAGATCTGCTGCTGCTGTAAGAGGGGGTGCCCAGCACAGGCTGCTCCCTGGGGACATCAGCAGCTTTCCTAGGTAGAAAGGGACCCAGTCCCCTTGCCACCCACACGTTCCCCTCTCCAGTCATTCACTGGGATTCTCCACCGAAACATTTATCCCCAAATCCAGGGTTTTCCCACCGTTTCACGATATAAAACCCTATTTTCTGATTAACACACAAAATGGTCTGTTTGCAGTCTGTACTCACTGAACAGGAAGGCGCAGGACGGGAACAGAAAGGTCCGTTTCTGCTGAGCAGTCCGCCTGGTGCCCTAGAGACTCAGCAGGGGGCAGGGGAGAGGGGGGGTCACACAATGGGGCGAGAGAAAGAGGCACATCCAAGGGCAGCTCTAGGTAAGGGGCTGGGGCACAAGCTGCTTTCTTCCACGTAAGGATTCCTCCATTGACTCGTTAGTAAATCAATTAGTTCTTTTTTTTTTCCTTTTCATTTAGGTAGCTCTTAAGGTCTGCCCCAGGCTGGAGGGCCAAAGGCAAGCTGAGCCCTGGCCAGGGTCCTGAGGCTCAGGGGCTGTCAGAAGGGTGCTCGGAACGTAGAGCTCGGGGCAGGGAATGAAGCAGAGGCCAGTGCCAGAGCTGCTTCCCCCGGGGGCCTGTGAGACCAGATCACCGGTCTGCCAGTTTGGCCGGGGCCATGTGGTCTGGTGCTCTGTTTGGAAACACTGCATAACATCATGCTTGCTAGACAGACAAAATAGTGCACATAATACGATTATTTCTACCCAACCCTCTCCCCAACCTTCTTTTTCTTGCATTCTTTTAGAGATCTTTACCTAAGGGATTATTTCTGAGCATTTCAAATATGTGTTTCATCCTATTTTTTGTGAAGGTCCTTCTGCATTAACATTTTGAACATTTTTGTCTCTTCTCCGCATATGTATGTGTATAGATATATGTGCGTGTGTGTTTATGCACATTTTAAGATTTTATTTATTTATTTCATTTTTTAAAGGTTTTATTTATTTATGTGTCAGAAAGAGAGAGAAAGGGAGAGAGAGACAGCATAAGCAGGGGGAGCAGCTGGGTTTTTAATGTGGTCAGATTTGTCTGTGGTCTCCAATGTGGTCAGATTTGTCTGTGGTCTCCCTCTGGCTTCCGTGATCTGATTTTCTAAAACTCCCTTTGAGGTTTACCTGCTGTCCATCCTGGCGATAAGTTCTAGGTGCGGCTTGCTGGTGCTCCTCCCCACGCCAGCCCGGCACTTGGGATGCTGGTTCTCTCCCCCAGGACTCGCAGGCTCCCGGGGGCCAGGCAGAGGAAGCACAGACGGGGGATGCTGCTTCCAGAATGCAAGGGCATCAATCACCCTTTGCGTGTTGCACACCCTCCGACAATTTCATCTGAGGTTTCAGGTGCTCTGGGTGTTAGATGGGGCCAGCCTGCATCTGGAACACTTAGACAACCCAGAGAGGACCCCATGTCAAAATGGGCTAAAAACCATTGTTTGCTAGACCAACTGCTTATAGGATCTTCGTGGAGGCAAAAGGAAGGTAATGAAGGTGGAAGGGGAGAAGGAACCCTAGAAGACCGATTTGCAGAACCCACAAATCCCTTCCAACGGAAAAAAAAAAAAAAAGGAGCCCAGATCATTTGGTTACACATCCCAGGAGGTCCTAATAGAAATGGTCAGATGGCTTAGCTTACAGGAACAAAAACATTCATAACCCATGTCATCGATTAAATGATATCCTCCCCCGCTAAGGGAGTTCTATTCAGAGACAGCAATGCCCCGAGCGCATCTCAGAGGAAGGTAGGCGTCCCTCGGGCCACGCCAGCCGCCCTTCACGATGGCATCAAGTCCTCCTCTCTGCGTTTTCCAAGAGAGACGTTTCCGTCTCGGAGGCATACTGACACCCCCAGAATATTGCTTCAGTGACTCTGAAGCCTTGGCTTTGAAGTCGAGAACTCTGTTTTGGGTTTGAAAGAGGCGATTCAGGCGAGGGGCTCAGGAAACGATTGTTTCCAGTTTTCCGGGTGACAACCGAATTTGTGAGACGTGAGAGCGGATGTTTTTGTGGGTGGTGAGTTCCTCACGGACTCAGCGGCTGCAGATGAGTGTGAAACTGAGCAGACACCCTGAGATTTCCATCCGCCGGGCCGGGCGGTGACTCACTTACCGATGAGAGCTTCCTCGCAGAGGCAGAGGGGGCCGGCTTGGCCTTGGCCTCGGTGGCCCCCCCCAGCCAGTGAAGACGGACTGTCCCTGCCCCACAGACTCCCTGCAGACGAGATGCTGGTGGCCAGACGGGTGGCGGTCAGGAGGACACAAATTCCAGAGCCCCCCGTGCTGCTCTGCGGTTGTGGCTCCTTGAGGAAAGAAGGGCTTTTGTGTAGAGAACTCCATCTAAATGCATGCCCCATCCTGGGACACGAAAAACAGAATTGAACTTGCTCGAAAATCGGATGAAGGCAAGCAGCTGAGCTCCTCATCAAGCAGGCACTTAAGATTTGGCTGTGATTCCTCTTTAATGATGTTTGGATTGCATGCACCCGAATATTCGGGGACGAGTAGAAAGCCCAGCGGACGCTGTCTCTGGGCACGGACAGCCTCCTGCCAGCATTTCCTCCAGGTCCCTGTGGAGATGCGGGGGAGCAGACGGCAGAGAACGGCCCAGAGAGCATCTTCGGACGGGCCAGGCCCACACAGCTGAGCAGGTCGGGACGGAGTATCTTTGTCACCCACCACCCAACCATGAGGCGAACCGGGCCCCGCCTCGGCCTGCGTGTGGTGTTCTTACATCCTCTCTTAACACAATGATCTTCATTTTCCCCCCTCAGTTTCACAGACATCCCTTTTCCTCCTGTTTTGACATACCGTTTCCTGTTTTATAATGACCTTTTGAAGTCCTTTTCCTTAAAGTGCAAAGCAGTTTCTCCCTTAACACTTTCTTTACTTTCCCCAAGCAAGACTTAACAAACTGAAAGCCCTCCCCCTCCCCATTTTTCTTCTAGAACTCTGTTTCCTTCTTTGTGACTAAAGGGAATTTTCCCAGGTCTACCTACATCTCTGCTGATTTTTAAAGAGGAAAGTTCAGTTTTGCCCCATGTGTGCCCAGAAATAGTGTTCGTGTGTGAGTTCTGTTCTCATCGTAAAATACTGTACACACAAAAGCTGCAAGGGTCTTCCCTACAAATCACGGATTTTATACTTTTACACAAAAGCTGAATAAAAAAATGTTTACCTATTGTATCTTTGTCTAAGAAAGCCAGAATTTACTCTGACGTGTGTGAATGGTAAAAATTGTGTTTGCCATTTGTTCCGTTTCTCCTAAGACTCTAACTCATCCACTGAGGTCATTTGCAACGACCTTGGGGGCTGGAACATCCGGTCACTAAAAACAGCATCCCTGCGGGCCGGCTGGGTTACACTGGAAGAGTCATGGACTGTCCACGAGCCTTTATGTCCCCTCCTGTGGGCCAGAAGTAACCTTGCAAGGTTGTAGAGGCTCGTGTGCATGAAGGGCCTAGCACAGTGCCTGGAACGTGGTCAGAGCCCGAAACTGAGAAGTAGGATTTACTGTCGTGTCTCTGATGGTATTATCGTTCCAACCCCACTATGAAAGCTCGGCTGGAATGGTTTGAGCTCAGTCATTTTATCTGAACCACTGTTACGACCGTTGTTCTCACGGTCATCGACCTTATTTTAGCTTCAGGAGGGAGGCTGATGAGAACGGCTCGAAATTATTTATTTCCTGACAATGGATCGGACTCGCATAAAGCGTATTTCGAAGCTACTTGTTAAGTCCACGGGAGACGCGCTCTGTGTTCCCTTCGGCGTACCCGTCTATACGAATGAGACTTTGAGAAATGCCTTCCTCCTTCTAAAACGCAGACAAAGCCGAGCGGAGGCCCATCACATGTGCACAGTCTGGGCAGGTGTGTGCACTCACTGGGCTTGGCTGTGGGCGAGGGGAGGAGGCTGTCAAGGCCCGGAGGCGCAGGGATTCCCTTCCCAGAGCTCACGGGGAAGCCGGCTGACAGGCCAACGAGCCGGGACCGTGAAACCGAGCATGTGGTCCCCGCCTGATTGCAGGAAGAGGAGAAATTTGGTCAGTGGTATTCTTCCCGAAGTTCCGAAGGGAAGACAGACCATCACCGGTTATGATGGGGCCTTACTAAGTTTCTACAATGCTGGCCTGGAACCTGTAATGATGTCGGCACATGGGACAGAAAGTGTCAGTGTGCCATCAAGCACTGTCACAAGGAGAGAGCCTCGGCCGTGAGCGGCGCGGCCCGGTGACACAGGCCTATCGCTGATTGAACTTGACTGTGTTTTCCTGGGCACCGAGACTTAACCCCCCACGCTGGCCGCTTGAATGCGGTCGTGATTCCCTTTCAATGCTCAGGGAGAAGGAATGACTCCCGAATGCCAGGAGCTGGGCGGTGGCAAAGCGGAGAGAGAAGGTTCAGGAGGGTGAGATCAGGAAGCAGCAGGACCCAATGCAGAGGGACGTCTGTCTGTCCAGCGCACATCAGTCCCGGGAAGACAAACACCAGCGGGGGCGGGGAGCTGCGAGGAGCCATGGCGGGGAGCATTGGAGAATGACCCACTCCAAAGAAGAGCGCTGGGACATTTGTCTGGTGGGGGCAGTTGCAGACAGAGCCGTGGCGGGGCTCCTGGGGTCCCCGTGAACATCGCCTGCCTAGTGACTCCACTCAGCCCCCTTCAGCTCCGCCGAGAGGAGAGACGGCCGGCTGCTTTTCCTTGTTGGTTTAACCATACGATACACCATCCTGTAAACAAATTAATTTCCCCTGGGGCTTTTGAAAGCCTCCTAACTACATTATCATTTTCCTGCACAAAGGAAGCTTAGCAAGAGAACAATTACGGAATGGACTTCAAATGATCTCCAAATGGTGGTAAAGTGGAGACGGCCGTCCACAGAGATGGGAGGAAAGCACGAACAAAAGTCGGCTGGCTAAGATCTGAGATGGTTTATTCTGAAAGCTGGGTTGATCCCTTCCTGTCCTTTTTATCTTCCGGCAGAAACCCTCTGGCATCCTCATTTAAACTTGTTTTAGTCCCCTCCTCTTGTCCGTAGCCTTTCTGCTCTGTCCCCTCCAATCCAAACATCAAGGCCAAAATAGACGTCCCAGCTTGACCCGTTCTGGTATGAGCTGACACGTCGGGGCCAGGGAGCATGTTGGGAAGGTGCTGGGAAGGTACAGAACCAATGAGCACATTCATCATTGAAGGTTGGCTCGTGCCTGGTCCTGTGTACTCCGTTGGGGGTGAAATGAAAAAGAAAAAAAATACACGAGCCTCTCCTTCCTTAAAGCCACGTGGGCC
The DNA here is from genome assembly GCA_003697995.1 of Taxidea taxus jeffersonii. NCBI lineage: Eukaryota > Metazoa > Chordata > Mammalia > Carnivora > Mustelidae > Taxidea > Taxidea taxus. Next base: position 326,034 of record ML104890.1, on the reverse strand, counting down.
TGGTGGGATGAGAGGCAGACAAGGCAGGAGTACTAGCGTGGTAAGTCGTGCTACGGAGGGAGGAAACATGCCCTTCGTGCAATTTGGGGCTTTGGCTCGGCTCAAGAACTCAGCTGATACAAGACAGATATAGGAGGAAAGCCTATATCTCTGACTGAATTTTTGCACGTACGTAAGAATCTTTGCAGAATGAGCAGCTGCAGAAGTGATCAGAGAAGGAAGCTTTTATACCTCTTAGTCAAAAAAAGCAATGCATCTGTGTAGAATTGATAAGACAAAGAGGTTTGGGCTGTGGGTCGTGAATGGTGACGAAGCAACAATGTCTGTGTCTTACCTGGGAACAAAGGAGGGACAGAGTATCCTTCATGCTCCTGCGGTTTCTCCAGCTCCTGCAATTCAAAGTGATGACTATGCCAAAGCAGCCGGCTTCAGAGTGACTGGTTCTGAGCCCTTTCAGCTGGGTGGATGCTTGGAACTCTAGAGGGTAGAAGAGAGGGGAGGAGTGTTGCTTTGTTTGGGCCCTGGAAGGTAAATCCCCGTTCTGAAGGCATGGTGGAGGCTGGCAGAGGGACACGGATAAGCCATTCAAGACTGAAATGCCTTTGGGCCCCTAACCACCCGCAGGGCCTGGGGTGGGGGGTGGATGCTTAGACCCAAGGCCCTGAGAAGACACAAGTGGAAGGAGCTGGAGTCCAAGGTGTAGGTCTGGCAATCCAGGGGACCTAACACGCTTTTCGCCCAGTGCGTCCCTCGGATCCGGGAGATGTGTTGGATGAAAGTCAAGCGAAGCCATCAAGCCTCAGAGTGAGCCCCCCTCACTTGCCAATTAAGCACAAGCCTCAAGCATTCAATAATTAATCCCGTGCTCAGCACTTCCTGGCATTTACAGTGTGCCAGCCCCTTCGCGAGCCCCGGGGACACAGGGAGATGGGAAACCATCGAGGTACCTGGTGTTGGGGCCTGGTGTCTGTTCTTCGGAGTCATGGCTCGGGTCAACTGTGAGCCCTGAGCCTGGATTGTCCCACCACGCTTCTGAGAAAACGCCCCTGGCTCCCCGCCATCCTCAATACAAGAAGCCGCTATTTCTCTTTTTCAGTCTTCTATTCAAGAACTTGTGACATCTGTCCCCTTTGAGCTTCAACACTTGTCCCCTCCGTCTATGCAGTTGGACCGTCATTCCAAACCACCTGTCTCTTCCCTGCTGCTTCACCCGCTGGCCTGATCCTCCCACGAGGACGGTCTTTTCTCCTCTACTTGTGGGGTCTGGGTCCCCCATGCTATCCTGGAGTCCACAACCACAGATGGCCCTTCACCACTGTTCTCTTCTGTGTGTCCATCTAGGCAGAACCCCAAAGGGAGCCCTTCTCCCCATGTCTCCTGCCTTTGTTGCCCCATTTCTCTCATGACCCCACCTGCTCCATCCCCCCAGCTTAGCCCCCCAGCCCTACTAATCCCACCCTTTCCCAGCCTTACCTACAGGAAGATTCCTGGAGTCGCAGGAAAATTGCTCTAGACACAGGTTTCTTGAGGAGGCATCTTTAGGTCTATAATAATGGGGAGGGAAGGAGGACAAAGTCTTGGCCCCCTTCCAGAGGTTGGGTTTGAAGTTACAATGGAATGAGAAAGTTTGAAGCATTCAAACTTGATAATATTAAACATATGAGTGCCTCCATTGATTATGATGCCGTGCCCCCCTGTAAGCAGATACTGGGAAACGAGCTCGTATTTAGTAAGCACACCCTTCCTTTCTTCCCTAGCTTCTCCCATCAGCGCGGTAGGTACAGAGTCTTCAGGGCAGAAGGGATCGTGGAGCCTTTACTGGAATTCCTCTACTGGTATTTGAACATCATTAACATTTCCCTCCGTGACCCTGTGGCTCCTGCCTGAACACATCAGGGGCTAAAAGATCATTTTCTCCTGACACAGTCCACTTATCTGCAGATTGCCCTCATCATTAATCCTTCTTTATATGGACCTGAAATCATCGTTCTAAAGTTTCACCCAGGCATCTGATTATTATTTCCTGGAGCCAGAGAACGGACAAATGAGGATAGCCAGGCTGCAGGGCACAAGCTCATGACAAAAACGCAGAAGATTTTTGTATTCTGGCAATGAATAACTGGAGTTGGAAATTGAAGAAAGAATACCATTTATGATCGCACCAAATAAGGGAATATTTAGGTATGCATACATCAAAATAGATACATGATTTGTATGTGAAAACTGTAAAACTAACAAAAGGAATAAAAGATCTAAATAAGTGGAGAGATATTTCACATTCATAGATTGGAAGATACATTATTACAAAGATGTTAATTCTTACAAATTGGCCTATGGATTCAACAACATCTCAGTTAAAATGCTAGCCAGCTGTTCTATATGTACCAATAAACACATTCTCCAGTTTATATAGAAAGACACAAGATCTGGAGTAATCAACACAATACTGAAGAACAAAACTGGAGGCCTCACTCTACCCAGTTTCTAGACTTAGGAGCTATGGTAATCAAGAGAGCACGAAGCTGGTGAAGGAACAGATGTACAGGTTAATGGGACAGAACAGTGTCCAGATATAGACCCACAGAAACAGTCAACTGATTTTCGACAAAAGAGCAGAGGTGATTCCCTAAAGAAAGATCAGTCTTTTCAACATATGGTGCTGATACATAGAAAAATAAATGTAGAAACACACCTTACACCATTCACAAAATTAATGCAAAAGGCATTAGGGACCCAAGAGTGAAATGCAATATGATCAAACTTCCCAAAGAAAACAAAGGAGAAAGCACACATGGTCTTGGGTTTTGTGATGAGTTTTTAGTTACAACACTGAAAGTATGATCCATGAATGGAAGCACTTTTAAGTTTGGCTTTATTAAAATCAAAACTTCTGCTGTGGGAAAGACACCAGTAAGAGAAGGAAAATATAATCCACAGAAAGGAGACCACATTTGCAAAACACCTATGTGATAAAGGAACTGTGCCCCTCATATGCAAAAAGTTATTAAAAATAAATAATAAGAACACAAACAACCTAGTTAAAAAAATAGGTAAGGGATCTGAATAGACTCCTCATCAAAGAAGCTACCCAGATGGTTTTTACAAGTAAGTTTATGAAAAAATGCTCCACATCATTCATCAGTAGGGAAACACATATTAAGGCAATGATGAGATAGCATTCCATAACCTTCAGACAGGCTAAAATCCAAAAAAACTGACAATACCAATTGCTGGTGAAGATGTGGAACAACAGAGATGCTCATTCTTTGGTGGTGGGAACGCACGATGGTGCAGCCACCTTGGAAGATGGGTCAACATTTTCCTACAAAAGTGAACACAGTCTTACCCTGAGTCATAAGCCATAAGAATGATTCCCGTAGTCTTTGTCTGAACTCATTGCCCGCCCCCCCCTGTGTAATTGTGAGCAACACTAGACCAATACCAGGGGAGGAGCATCCTATAATACATTGACCCCAAACCCTTAGAACTATCAAAGTCATACAAAATAAGGAATATCTGAAAAATGATCACAGCCGAGAGGAGTCCAAAAAGAAATAATGCGTGAATAGGATGTGGGATCCTGGATGAGATCCTTGAGCGGAAGAAGGTCATTCAGTGAAAACCGAGAAGATCTGAATACATTAGGGACTTGAATTAATAACAATGTATCCGTATCGGTTTGTTAATTGTGACAGATGATCCATCCAGATGTAAGAGACTAGTGACAGGACAGAGTGGGCGTGACCTATATGAGAACTTTCTAAACTACAGGCACAATTTATCCATCATTCTTAAAGTATTCTAAAATAAATAAAGGATTTTAAAAAATATAATAGTGTTGGGTGTAGAAAAAGAAAAGTTCTGAGCTGCCTTTCTAGATGTCTCCTTTTTTTTTTAAGTTTTTATTTATTTATCTGAGAGCGAGCTAGGGAGCACAGGCAGGGGGAGGGACAGAGGGAGAAGCAGATTCCCTGCTGAGCAAGGAGCTCAGTAAAGCTCACAAAGGAATCTTCACTGTGTTGATCATAATGTCTTCCCTGCTGACCTCAGTGACGCCGAGACTTGGTATATTACATACCTACATGCCGTGCAGTGACAGTGTGATCACGCCGTCCTTATTTATAGGGTCGGTGGTCTTGGCTTTAATAATAATAAAATAAAATAACATCTCGTGATGAATCTTGACTCAAGGCATCACAAATTAGGGAGAGGATCATAGCCTCGTCTCACACTCCTACGGCAGTCCTTGCAGCGGACCTTCCTGGCTCCTTTTCATCCCGGGGGGCCAGCCGAGGCCTTCCCCCACCATCCTCCCAAGTTCTGACCTCTGCTCTCTCCTGCTGCTTAATGATGTTCCTATAAATTGTGTACGAAGTGGAGCAAACGCAGTTACTGTGTCTGCGGCACTGACCCAGAGAAATAGGTTTTGGACGTCTAGCCAAGTGCCTCCGCAGGGCAGCCCTCAGTGAGGGCTTTAGTGAGGCCTGGGTCTCACTAAAACACAACGACATGAACCTCAGTCATAGCCTGGCCTGGCTCCAATGACAGCGTCAGCCCCTGGAGAACAGGGGTCCCAACAAAGCCGTTTCAGATGGACGTGAACGGTCAACACAAACCAAGCTCCTTTTGGAACCGAGCTTTGCTAGATTTATGTTAGAGTTCTGGCTTCCCAGGGAATAATCCACGGGATCTTCAGACCACAGATAACCGTTTAGTGTAACCTCCCTCCTCTCTGTGTCCCAGAAGGCCTTGTCTCCAGCGGGCGACCAGGTCCCTCTGGACGGTGGAGTCATGACCAGGGGTATTGGGAGGGCTAGTGACGAGGGACAGCCAGAGAGTCATCTACAGGAGAAACGAAATGCTTGCATGGTTTGGAACAGGGTGTTGGTCCTTCAGAACATCTCCAACCTATTCTTCATTCCGCAGCTTGTGGAACTGAACCCCTCAGCGGGGGAAAAGTTGAAATAAAGAGTAAGTGAATGAACTCCTTTGTTCTTGCAGTTCTTGCTTGATAATAGGAAAATAAAAGCGACTTGTTTCTTCGACCTAGCTCATGACAAAATGCCAGTGGAGAAAGTATCCTCCCCATGGTCTTCAGTCTTGACCCGATAGGAACAGAAACAAGAGCTTTCCCACCCAGGTTGTGTAGACGCCAAGCGTCCCAATCTGTGTTTGGACGTGGCCGTCAGTGCATGGGGACCAAGCTACTGTGGGCAAAGCTAAGGGTGCCATCTGGAGGTCAGAATGCTCGGAGGCCTCCTGGAAGGTGGTAGGTGACAATTTTGGAAAAGTCCAAGGATTCCGGTCCCTTAAACCAGAAGGCGGGATTCTCCCCGTTGTCCTTTCACCCTTTGAGACCTTGTTAGTCCTGAGCTGCCTGTGCCCCCAACCCCATTCCTGGGCCCACACCCTCTGTCTTAGCACCTTTATTCTCCCTATAATTGTGGTCCAACATTGGAAAGGGGCACCTCTCCCTACCAGTTGATGTCACTCTCCTTGCTATTTTAACATCACTCTCCTTGTTAAAATCACGTGCATCACGTGCATCATGTGCAATAGCGAGTATGGCCGCCTGGTGTCCCCAGTTCCCGGGAGGTAGCCTCCAGACCTTTGGAATTCCCTGCATGCTAGGAGTGTCTTTGTTGTTCATTTATGGTGGGCCCCTGGGACCCCATGTGATAGTTTATTCTAAGCAGGTGACTCAAGATGGGAGTGGGTCCTGCCGGGAAAACCCGCTACAGCATCACGGATTGGGGCTCTGAGCCAGGTGAGGGGGGCCCAATCTCCAGGGGAGGCCGGAGCCTGGGGTTGGGGTTCAGCCGCGTGGCGAATGATTCCATCAGCCGTGTCTACATAGTGAAACCTCAGGAAAAACTCTGGACACCAAAGCCGGGGGGAGCTTTCCTGGTTGGTGATATTCGGCATAATGTCACATATCAGCGTTCTAGGAGATGACACATCCTGGTTGCTGGGGGACAGGATAGCAGAGGCTCCGTGCTGGGACCCTCCAAGACCTCACACTACGAGTCTCTCTCTCCCTTTGCTTCCGATTTGTGTCCTTTGCTATGTTAAAAGTGCAGCTGGAAGTGCGGTGTTCTCTCAAGTTCTGTGAGTCTCATGGCCCTGGGATCCCCCTCGGCTGTAGCCAGCTGACTCTTCCTCAAGCCTCTGCCATTCCGCAGGAGCCCAGGGCCCCGTCCTGAGTCTGGCACAGTGGAACTGTGTTCTGGATCATAGAGTGGGTGCGAGCCACACGGACTGGCTTGGATGGAGGCCCAGCAAACTCTCCCAGCACGGACCCGTTCGTCTCCTTGGACCATGGAAAGGCAGTGGGCATGCTCGCTGCTGCTTTCCTGGAGGGCGAAAAGAGAGAACACGGACCTCTAAGATTCCAGTGACTCATGAAGCCACCCCCTCTGCAGCTGGAGGTCTTTTCCCATCCTTTCTTGTTCACCTTGTCCCATCCTCCTCTGGCTCCTCCCCGGCTCCTGGTACCTCAAGGCAGGGATAGCAAGGCTTCCTCTCTTACAGGAGCGATGAAATGATGTGATCCCAGAGTGTGTGTGTTTCTGTGTGCGTAGGATGCACACGGCGACATTTTTCTTTCGAGACTCTGACCCTCAGGGTGATAAGAGACTCGTGCATGGCTGACAATAATTCTGTGACCTCTCTGCGACTCAGGTCTTCAGTCTTCCAGGTAGGGCCAGAGGCTGGGCTAGTTAGTTAAGGTATTCCATTCTAAAATGCTCCTGGCAGAAATCACCAGGACCAGGATGAAGTCTCCATCTTGTGGCGGGATCCAGTTCTGCAATGAACTCTCTTTTTTTTTAAAAGACTTTATTTATTTATTTACTTATTATTTATTATTTATTTGAGAGAGAGACAGGGAGAGCCAGAGAGAGAGCAGGAGCAAGAAAGAGGGAGAAGAAGGCTCCCCCCAGAGCAGCGAGCCCAACATGGGGCTTCACCCACTGAACCCCCTGGGCGCCCCTGTAATGAACTCTTTTTTAAAAATATTTTATTTATTTATTTGACAGCCAGAGAGATCACACGTAGGCAGAGAGGCAGGCAGAGGGGGGGCGGGGAAGCAGGCCCCCCGCTGAGCAGAGAGCCCGATGTGGGGCTCCATCCCAGGACCCTGAGATCATGACCTGAGCTGAAGGCAGAGGCTCAACCCACCGAGCCACCCAGGCGCCCCTGTAATTAACTCTTAACATGAAGCAACGCCAGAGTCAGCCTAGAGGGCAGCTTCGCTTCAGCACAAGGCTTCTTTGCGAAACTCCATTTGGAAGGGGATCTCAACTTGTACAATGAACTGGGGAAAGATATTTCTTTGTTCTTTTGCCCAGGAGAGGACCTGCTGTGCCTGGGAATGCAGGTCTGTCAGTGAGCGGGGCACAGTCCCTATCGTGCTGAACTCACAGTCCGGGGGTGGGGAGCAGACAAGTGACGGGGGCGCGTGTCGGGAAACGCTTATGGATGCACGTGGCGGTGGGACCCCAGGGAGGGCCAGGGGGTTGGGTGGGCATCTAGAGCAGAAGGCATCTCCCTGAAGCAGGTGGAGAACTTGACCCAGGGAAGGAGAGGGGAAGTGCATCGAGGGCAGAGGAGAAAGCAACATGTGCTTCGAGAGGACACTCTGGGGGTCCCCATGAAATGGACCAGAAGGGAAGGTTAGAAGGTGACAGTGGCCCCACGGAGACAGGGCGGGAGGCGAAGGAAAGTGTGGAGATGGGCGTTAGGTTCTGGAAGCTACCGGGTCCCAGGTGTTCTTGTGTTAGCGGTGGCTCGTGTGGGATAAAGTCACGGGGATCACGAGGGTCTCAGGGACTGGAAGTGTGGGGGGACGGGCCGGTGGCTCTGGCAGGATGTGGGCTACACCGGCAATCAGAGTTACATCAGTTTCCTGCTGCCGGGGCACAAAGGACCACGACCCAGGGCGTTGAAACCTCACCCACTGGTCACCTCACTGTGTCTGGGGCACAGAAGCCCAGGTGGGCGCAACTCGGTTCCTGCTCAGGGCATCGCAAGGCTGAAATCAAGTGTCAGCCGGGCTGTGGTCTCCCCCGGACTTGGGGGTCCTTTTTATTTTATTTTATTATTTTTTTCCTTGGGGTCCTTTTTAAAGCTCTTGTAGTTTCTGGCAGAACCTAGTTCCTGCAGTCACAGGACAGAAGTGCTGGGTTCTAGGGGCCACCTGCAGTCCCCTGCCGTGTGGCCCCCTCCCCAGGCAGAGCCCTTGAGGTCGGCGGGAGAGTCTCTCCCTCCTCGGAGTCTGCTCAGACGGAGACTGGCCCAGTGTGATGGAAGCTGGGGGTGCCCACCTGATCACCGCTGACACAACTAACCCACAGGCTCCGCCCACACTCAAGGCCAAGGTCGTCCGGCCGTGTGCACCAGCAGGCGGGGATCTTGGGGCCCGCCCCTGAGTTCTGCTCACCACAGAGGTCTTCTGGGGGAAGACAGGAGGTGAGGACGGGGCAGATCCCGAGAGAGGGCTGGGAAGAGGAGGCGGTCACGCGACTGTCTGCCCTGCGTGGAAGGAAGCGCAGGGCTTACCGCGCGCCAAGGGCCCAGGCTGGATCTCGAGGAACAGGATGTCCAGTTGCTACTTTACTTCTGGGAGAAGTGAGCAAGACGGTTGAAAGCTCTTCCCTTTTCCTTCCTCCCTCCCTCCCTCCCTTCCTTCCTTTTTTTTTTTTTAATGATTTTATTTATTTACTTTAGAGAGAGAGAGAGAGCGAGCATGAACCGGGGAGGAGCAGAGGCAGAAGGAGAAGCAGACGCCTCGCTGAGCGCAGAGCCCAACAAGAGGGTCAATCCCGAGACCCTGAGGTCACGACCTGAGCCAAAACCAAGAGCCGGACGCTTAACCAACTGAGCCAGCCCGGCGCCCCTGAAAACTCTTCTCTTCTAGGGGCTCTTGGATGTTGTGGCACTGGGAGCACAGAAGTCCCCTCTGCTGCTCACTTCTGCCCCCTCCTCCCGGCTGTCCGCATGGCTCCCCTCCGCTGTTGGGGGCGGCCTGTCCCCTCGGCTCAGGTCTGTCCCCTGACACCTTCTGCCGCCTCTTCCCAAAGAGCAAATAGTCTCCACATGACCACCTGTGACTTTTACTGGGATGTTCTCTGCGTCCCCCTGTGAAATGAAGCCGCACTGACGAAATCTCCAGCATGGAGACCTGCTGTGATGTTTGAGGGTTTGGAGCCTCTGAAATGAGAGAGTCGAGCTCTTTCTGCTTTTCCTCTCTGTCACCCCATTTCCTCTCTGTTTATAGTCAGGACTCACACTCGTCCACAGGAAAAGCCCCTGGAGACAGGAAACATGAGTACTTAGGACACTCGGCCTGCTCACGACATCTGCCTCTACTCTGTGACCTTGAACTCAGACCCCAAGACCCGAGCCCCTCTTAGCTTCTTGTGAACCAGCCCTGTCCCCACATGCACGTGGATGTCACACCTCCACGCCCGTGTCTGCCCATCACTTCCTTCCTTGGGCTCTCTTTACTGCGACACAGGTCTGGCAGCTCCTGGAGAAGAGCCCTGTCCCTGCTGTCCCAGCCCCCAACTCGGTCCCACATGGTGGGCTGGACTCTTCTGAGGTTAGGTTGTGGGCATGGTGGAGGGAGCTTCTCTCAGGCATGGGGACTCCCCTCTCACCGGATGTCCTTAGCATCCACGTCGAAGGCTGAGAAGTGACATCGGAGAGAAAGGTCTTAGATAAGGGCTTCCTAAATCATACCTAGTGGTTTATTAGAGGTGTTGGTGTGTGGGGGGAAATACTACAGTACGTCCTGGAGAGGGACAAGTTCATTAGCATACAGAAGGCTCTGAGCACTTTCCATAGTAAGAAGTCCAATATCTTCCGAAATTTCTGACCATTTTAAAAATTTTAAGTAGCCCTTCGCCCTATAAAAAAGTTGTCTCTAGAATGCACTATGGGAAATGCTCTTTTTTTTTTTTAAAGATTTTATTTATTTATTTGACAGAGATAACAGGTAGACAGAGAGGCAGCAGAGAGAAAGGAGGAAGCAGGCTCCCCACTGCGCAGAGAGCCCGATGTGGGACTCATGTGAGATCATGACCTGAGCCGAAGGCAGCGGCTTAACCCACTGAGCCACCCAGGCGCCCGGGAAATGCTCTTTTGCACAAACAATTTTTGCAAACCAGACTCCCCTCCCCCAGAAATTTCACCAAGCTCTCTTTGGAAATAACCCCACGAACAAGGAAGACGAGGGGGGATTTATCGTCTCCGCTGTCCTGAATCTGAGAAGCAGCTAGGACCGCGCAGAACCCACACACACAGAAGCAACAGAAGCAACAGAGGGAGCAGTGAGACAGCCCAGGGATAGCCAGCCTCAGAAAGTAGCAGCAAAAGTCCCTCCTGGGAGTCCGTGGTGTCCCTGGAGCACAAACGACACCCACGTGGTGGGCAAGGTGCAGGACCGCAGGGAGGGGGGCTGGTGGCAGGAGCTCTCCCGGCCTTGATCGGCTCCAGAGAAGCAAGGGGTGGGGGTGCGGTTCAAGGAGGCAACCAGGGCAGCCTCGGACCCGGGAGGCAGCCCGTCCTGGCGCAGCAGAGCCGAGGAGAGAAATAGTGACCCTTCCGCACAGAAATAAAAGAGCTTGTCTTTAAAAAGGGAATGATTTTATGAGGAGGAGAGAAGGAACGGGGGAGCGTCCACAGGGCAGGAAACCATGGGAGGAAGCAGGAGTGAGCTGTTAGGAGGTGAAGCGTGGGGGCGCCTGGGGGGCTCAGTCGAGCGTCTGCCTCCGGCTCAGGTCATGCTCCCGGGGTCCTGGGATCGAGCCCCACATCAGGCTTCCCGCTCAGGAGTCTGCTTCTCCCTCTCCATCCCATTCTCTCTCTCTCTCTCTCTCTGACAGATAAATAAATAATAAAATCTTTTTTTTTAAAAAGTGGGGGAGCACAGAGTATGAAAAGTAAAGAGCACAAATGCGGGCACGCAGGGGGGACCCCGAGAGACGGCGGACACGAGGCTTGAGGGTCAGGAGCCGGGGGAAGAGGGTGCGGCGGCGACAAGCAGGCACTTCGCAAACTCGGCGGGCACCCAGGACGAGGGGCGCGGACGGTGGGTGCTCAGAACCCAAGCGTAGGGCTGGGGAGAAGATGACAACCGGGGAACATGGGGAGAGGACCCCACACATGCACTGGGAGGGGGTCGCCCGTGAGGAAAGCAAACCTGCAGAACCGACCTGGTATTTAAAGCAGCACCTGAAGAAAGCATTCCCGAAATTAAAAGAGTCTTTGCCTTTACACACTGCAAAGACTCACCGTGTAGCAGGGAAAAGTGACCTCACGCCAACAACACAAGGATATCTCGGAATAAATGTAGTGCATCTTAGAGATGAAGAAAGATCCGTTCTTCTTTTCTCCCCCCCCCCTTTTTTTTTAATGATTTTATTTATTTATTTATTTTAGAGAGAGCACGAGCTGGAAGAGGCAGAGGGACAGGGAGAGAGAAACTTAGGCAGATTCCACGCTGAGCACGGGGCCCGATCTCACGACCGTGGGATCAGACTCGAGCCAAAATCAAGGGTGCTCAACCGACCGCCCCATCCAGGTGCCCCAAGAAAGCCTCTTGCAAGTGTCGAGGCAAAATAAATTCACTTAACGCGTGGAAGAGAGCCAGGCGGGCTTCAGATGTCTCCACGGCAACGTTGAAAGCCCGAAGATAATGTAACAACCTTGTAGATACTCAGCAGAAGAAAGGCTAGTCTAAGGGTTTTCTCTCCACGTAAATTGTCCTGCGAGTTCAAAGCCCACAGACCTGCTTTCGAGTCAGCAAGAGCTCAGACTCTGGAGAAAGCTCTCAGAGGCTGAACCCCCGCGAAAAAAGGCCAGAGAAGAGCGAGAAACGCCCTTAATCGTAGATCTGAGACTAAAATAACGTGCGACGGTTTGAGAGCAGAATATACGGACCATCGGTATGTGAAACGGTGCTTGTATCACCAGAACCCGGAGGGAAAGGCCAGTCAAGGCGGGCAGATAAACACGGAGACTGTTTCGGAAACGCTGCAGCCAAAGGATTTCGTTTAAAGCATCAACTAAATCTCCGTCTAAATCAGGTAATGACATCACTTAACAGTCCAAAAGCGGGGCTTCTGGCTGGCTCAGTTGGTGGAGCGTGCGACGTTCCATCACTAGGTCGTGAGTTCGAGCCCCAGGCTGGGCATAGCGATTACCGAGAAAACCGTTCAAAATCCACCCAGAGACGTAACATTGTACGTTAAAATGTGGTTGTAGGGCAGGGAAGGAAAAAGAAACTGGCGAATTTATCCCAGCTTATGGTGATACCGTCTAAACAAACCAAGAGGTAACGTTGTTTAAAGAACGTTAGGTTGGTAAGCGCTGGAGTTTACAAACCGACCACTGGAGGAATCAGAGAACTGGGCATGGGAGCCTACACACGCACACACACGTGGTTAAAGGCTTTTTTTAAAAAGACCGAACAGAAACTGTACCGTAGAGTAGCACAACAGAACTCCGATGAAATGTGCCGTACGTACGCCGACGTGTTTAATTTATAAAGAGAAAAACACCACGTCGGATCAAAAGCGAAGGTGGCCGTCGTGCTTGTAAGAGATGGACAGTTTGACATGGAGACAGGGGCACACGTCACAAGGCAAACCAGGCAAACCGGGTAGGAGCCGTGGTCAAGGCCACCGGACGAGGGGACAGGTGGCCCGTGAGGTCTTCCAAGAGGTCTCGAAGGGCACCTGATGGCTGTGAGCTATGCAGGGTTGACGGGGGACGAGTCTTCCCAACGACCCTGGGAGCCTGTGTGGATCACCCCGGGTTGTAGCCTTTCTTTGGGGATGAGCTCAAAACTCGGACATGTCACTCAACTGCATCCCGATGATCGGTTTAGAAAGTAAGAGCTGGAGAACCGAGACCTTCAGACGAATGGAAAAATAGGCCCATGGGAAGGACAGTGAGGAAGATGGCACGGTCTTGTCATCTGGCATTCCAGCCTGACAAGGCTTGCGCTACGGAAGCGGCACAAATGACTACACACACACAGGAGTCCGACCTCCTAATTGCCTTTGCTTCTTCTCTATTAGAAGAATTCTGCCGAGGACGTGCTTACAGCGACAGGCAAACGTCCCACACAGGCTCGAAGTTGGAATTGTGGAGTCAGCAGGACGCATCATTTAAAGAGACTAGATATGGAATTACAAATTGTACCCTGAGTGGGCTGCCCTGTACCCCCGGGAAGCACTTAGAGACTGAACACTTACCCCCCAAACATCAAGCGACTATTTTAATCTTGGACGATGCGTTAGGTGAAAAACACAATCACGATGTGATCTCAAGTCACACTTGTGTATTTGCGGGTAAACTAAGCCTGCAACCTCTCACAGGTTCACCGGCCAATTCTGCTTCTTTGTTTTGTATTTCCCTTTATTACTGGGGCAACTGTCCTTTTATTTATTGGTACCGTTGGCCATTTGGGACAAGATACAAGACGGTCAGGCGGCGCACGGCCTCTCGGGGCCAGTGGCTCACACCAGTCCCCAGAGAATCTGCATTGGCAAACCGGTTCCCCCGCCTCCTGCAGACCCAGGAGGCTCTCCCAGTGTCCCGGAGGGAGCAGGAGGCCGGCGGGAGGAAAACCTCAGCTGACCCCCTACAACCTCCCCCCACGCCCCCCTCTCCTGGGTGAGAGGGCTGTGACATTCTTCCAGGAATTTCCCCCACTGTCTTAATGTTAATACCTCGCTAGAGGGGAAAACGACCTTGACAATGGTAACGCCCCCCATATCTACGACAAGTTCCTCTCTATAACAAAACAATTCGCACCAAAGATGTCTGAAGAATTCTTTCTTGATCGCTGGCTCCGGATTCCACGCCACCGAACCTCCCTTACATTCCAAACCCCATCAGTGGGACCGGTACCGAGGCTTCTCTGCTGCACAAGCAGACATTTCCTGGAGGAGGGTTAGTCTCAGAGCCTGGAGGAGTTGGGGGAGGGTGCCTGGGGACCGAGCTGGGACGGTCTGTGTCCTGAAGACGGCAGGTGGGTTAGGAAGCTGAAGCAGAGCAGAGATTTGAGTGTAAGGTCCAAATAATCATCATCATCATCATCATCATCATCATCATCATCAGGGAATGGGGAATGTGTTAGTTACTTGTGACAATCGGAGCAAATTGCTGAGTACTTGGTGGCTTCTAAAAACGCGCTATTATTCTCTCTGCATTCCGGAGTCAGAAGTCCAGAATCGCTTCCACGGAGCTCAAGTCCAGGCGCTGGCCGGGCCACACCCCCTCTGGATGCTGGGGAGACCCTTCCCTCCCGGATCCAGCTTCCGGAGCCCCCTTCTTAGCATGCCCCGACTTCTGTCCCCGCCCTCCACCTTCAAAGCCGGCGGGGCAGCCCCACACACGGCCCCGTTCTGCCCTGTGTTCTCCTCTCTGCCTCACTTCACAAGGACCCTTGAGGTTACTTAGGGCCCCTTGAAAAAGCCAGGAGAGTCTTCGCCTCTCAAGATCCTTAACATAATCACATCCTTGACTTGTGCAGGTTGCAGGGATTAGGATGTGGGTATTTGGGGGACTATTATCCGGGTCGCTCCAGGGAGGAACTGAAGGGGACTTGAGAAAGGTGTCACCGAGGCGCTGACGTGCTTGGGTCCAGCATCCATTCTGCTACGGCCCCGGTGGGATACCGCAGTGAGGGGGGAACTTCATCCGGGACCAGGAGTGGCGCCTCGAGGGCGTGAGGCATCGGTATTACCAACCCCTGATTTTCGTGTGGTGTTCAGGAACGGGGACTTGAAGTAATTCATGACTCAGACCAGCTCGGGGCCCGCAAGCCCACTTCCTTGCTTGTGGGAGGAGGGCCGTCCTCCCTCCTGCGCCACATCCCTCCTCCTTGAGGGGGACAGAGAAGCCCCGGGGACGGCAGCCTTTCCTCGATGGTAAACCTCTTAACATATTTGACTTTTCAAATGTGCGTGAATGCCTTGGAGCTTTCTTCTTCCCTTGACGTGCAAGAGGGAGGTTGATGCCACGGAGGCGGCTGATGAAGGTCATGTGCTTTCGGAGTGTGAGTGATGATTCCCCGGAATACGCTCCGCTTTAGAATTTTTATTTTTATTTTTAATTTAACTTCCGCGTGCACTGCCCCCAGAGTGTGCGGGCTCCGGGCAATGCTTTTTACGTGCTGTGCTGGGAGGACATCGCTGGTCTTCTCTGCTTACTTTGGATGTTTTCTCGCTCAACTTAGATATTTCCAGCGAACCTAGCCCTTGGCAGTACGTACTGTTCTGTTCTCTCGGGTTCTCGTGGGTGACGTGAGATTCTTCTCCTGGGCGCTTTCCAACACCGAGGTGAGCGGCTTCCTCCCACGCCAGCCTCCGGGTAAGGGCCTGAGGACATGCTCTCTGCGCTTGTGTTTTTCGGAAGCGGCTGCCTCTCGTGTCGGTGATGATGGCGGTGGCGGCAATTCTCTAGCCTCGTCTACGCGTCCGGGGCCGTCCGAAGTGTTCGCGTGCGTCAGCTCCCTCTGCACAAAAAGATCAAACCCTCCCGTGTTCTCCCGTATGTGGAAGCTCTCTGTGAACTAGAAGACGCCCCGTAATTAGCAGGGGCCGGGCAGAGGTCTCGGGAATAGCCGCTGACTTAGCAAAAATGCTTCCTGGTTTCAGACGCTCACCTGCGGGATGTTAGGGTGACCTGAAGGAAAGGAACACGCCGTCCCGTGGGGCGCGCGTTTCTGCCCCGCTGCACCCGCGTGCCGCAGAGCAGGACCGTCTCCCTCCCTTCCCTCCCGAGTCCCGAGATTCGGGTCCCTTCTGTGCGTGTCCACAAAGTTGTCCTTGTGCCTCAGCGACCGCGTTCTCCATCGTTCTCCATACCGAGCCTGGGTTACGCACGTGCCGGTATCATGTCTCCAACGGACTGGAAAGCACGGTCATTCCTGGGAGGGCCAGATCTAGCCCACCTCCCAGCACCCGGCTCACGAGGGTTGAAGCGACTGCAACAGCGTGGGTGTGACTACCGCGGCCACGGTGAGCTCCAGCCGCCGGGCTCGGAAGCAACGTCGCTGGCCTCCGTCCAGCCCAACCTCACTCCTCGGTTTCAGCCCGTAGGGCACCTTTGTGGGTGCAGACAAGAGTCGTAGTTGGCGAATCATTGCTCATCTCTTTGCCCCACATTTGCACGTGGTTTGCAGAATTCAGTTATGGGATGTGACTCTAACGTCCAACCTCCAGATGGCACCAAAGAATTGAGGAAATTTCCAGGTCCGGCGAGCCTTTGTGTGGTTGGCCGGAGGCAGGCAAAAGCAAGTCGCTGAGCCACCCTCTGGGACCCCCTTCCAGGAAGGGAGGCGCGGGAGTCCTGGTGACGCCCGGGGCCGTGACCCACGCTCGAGGGTGGACATCTCTGGTGCAGACACGCCAGCCTCGTGCTCCCGCAGGAGACGCCGGGGGACACAGCGCCTGGCCATCTCGGGGCCAACCTGGGCAAGTGTTCCGAGACGTGTTAACACAGACCTTGTTGCTCAGGTTCCTCTTGCAGTGCAGTCTGCAACACAAAGCCTCCTGCTGGAAAAGCCGGGACGGAAAAGATCTGCGGGGCCCTAGGTTCTGTGGTTTGCTCTCTTCGGAGACACCACGTTCTGCTGCGGGCTCCCAAGCGGCAGAAGACGACCGACAGAAAACTGAAGCAGAGAAACCGTTAGAGAAACAAACAGAAGCCAGGAGAGGGTTTGGGATCCTCAAGGCGGATCTGATGCCATCGCCCTGCAGGCAGAGGCACACGGACCTTGTCCCCTAAATGGGTAGAGGACAAGGTGCGTCTGGGCTGCCTGGGGAACCGACGGTTCCCACGCACAGCCTCCGCTCACCCTACCTTCTTCATCGGTGACTAGCTGACCCCAGAGACAGGTTCTGCTGGGAGAAACCGGTGGGGTCTCCACCCCCCAACACTACACGGCAGCCCTCGGCAGGACGTCACGGTCTGGGGAAGCCTGGTCCTACCCGACACTCCCCAACAATATCAACCCCTTTAATCCTACAGTTGATGCTTTCATTTTGAAACCCTGAGACTCCTGCTGCAGTGGGAGCCCAGGGCTCGTCCGGAGACCCAGAGGCACTTTTTCCAGCTCATCTCCTGGCTCTGTCTCAGCTCCCGGGTCACACGTCACCACGCTGGAGAGACCTCCCTGACCGTTCTACCCGAAACGACTTCTGGTCGCTCTCTCTCATCTCTCCGCTTACAGACACCTCGCACTTTCCAAAGGAAAAGTCGTCTCCTCTTATACTCACGAGTGTCCCTCCCTCCCTAGAGTTTATGGTCGAAGCAGGCAGAAACATCTTCAGTCGGGCTCCTACTGGTTAGCCTTTAGAAGAGAGCATGGCCCGGGGTAGAAGGTTCGATATGGATTGAATGGATGCGTGAATTATGACCCATAGGCAGGTCCATTTCCCCATTTTCTTCCTGTTATGAAATCTGATTAAAAAATAGAGCTTGGGATCAAAGCCATTAGCAGAGGATATTACATAAACACCAACAACTGACTATGCCCTAGCTAAACAAGAGGGGATTGTATATAACCTAAAAGAAGATATTCTCTTCAGTGACAAGGCCCTGGGACATTTTTTGAATAGTGATCTTAAAAAAAGTCCTCAAAGGCACAGGAGTCCTGCTGATGAACATTAAGGGCACACAATTTCCATGAGAATTAGTAAGTCCAGGCTCAGAAAGAGCAGAATGAAGTTGCCATTATCTCAGGTTTATCTGCTATTTTATTCAGAATCGTACAGCCACTTGGGATCACGCTAAGTCACTCACTCCAAAGTTGGGGGGGTCCCTGAATTTCGACTGTATTTATAGTCTTGTACTTGTAAATTGCATCATCTTTACCCAACTTCCGGAAGAGCTGGAAAAGATCATGCTAGCACCTCAGGAAAGCTTCCTCGGACTTCCGGATTAGCTCTGGGTCCTCTGTCCTCTCACACCGACTTCTCCCTCACCCAGCGGATCAAAATTAGAACCAAGAGGTGAGCACTCTGCTTCCTTCTCTCATACATTTTATGTTTCCCACTTCAGCTCACACAACCCTGTCTGGGAGATACTGATTTTATCCCCATTTCACAGATAAAAAAACGGAGGCTTAAAAAGATTAAATACTATAATGAAACATTATTGAACAATATCATCTGTAACAGGTTGACCATGTCAAGTTAGGGTTAGAATGGTGTGAATTACTGCCGGAGAGAGGTCTTGGCCGAGGCACGCCTAGAGGCCCTTCTCGTCACTGGAGAGTACCATCTTAGTGGGTGCTCTCAGGGTGGTTTGAGGACCAGATAAAATAAAACATAGAGGGGCACCTGGGTGGCTCAGTCGTTAAGCCTCTGTCTTCAGCTTGGGTCATGATCCCGGGTGCTGGGATGGAACCCTGCATCAGGCTCCCTGCTCAGCGGGAAACCTGCTTCCCCCTCTCCCACTCCCCCTGCTTGTGTTCCCTCTCTCGCTGGGTCTCTCTCTCAAGTAAATAAATAAAATCTTAAAAAAAAAAGATAAAACCTATAAACCACATTGCAGAGTGCCTTGATACTGTAAATTCTCCATAAGTACTATTTTAAAAAATATTTTATTAACAAGAGTTTAATCTTTTCTTTTTAAGATTTTATTTATTTATTTGACAGAGAGAGAGAGACAGAGTGCAAGTGTACAAGCAGGGGGAGCAGGGAGCAGAGGAAGAAGCAGACTCTCCGCTGAGCAGGGAGCCTGATGCGGGGCTCCATCCCGGGACCCCCGGATCATGACCCAAGCCGAAAGGAGACGCTTCACCGCCTGAGCCACCCAGGCGCCCCCTCCATGAATATTGTTAATTACTAAGTGAAAAGGGAGAGAAAACATCTCTCCATAGAGGAGAAAAAAGTACCTGATCAAATTTGACACTCGATATGGTTGAAAGTACTTTTTATACTTGTACTCGTATCGCAGTGCTGGTCTAGGTTTTCCAAAACCTCCTGCCACAGGAAGCTGAGCACTTACTGGAATATCATGAGATGATTTCAGATCAATACAATCAGATAATTGGTAATGAAAAAAGGCAACAGGTCCCAATACATGTGTTAAAAGGCACAAATTATGTTCTAAGATTTAAAAAGGCACCAAACTCAGCCATCTGCTGATTATGAGAGACCAATATATCAGATAAGGACAGAGAGTTGACACAAATGCCTAAAGTGAAAGCTGAAAAATATATGCCAGACAAATACTCATCAAAAGAAAGCCAGTGTGGGGCGCCTGGGTGGCTCAGTGGGTTAAGCGTCTGCCTTCGGCTCAGGTCATGATCCCAGGGTCCTGGGATCGAGCCCCACGTGGGGCTCTCTGCTCAGCAGGAAGCCTGCTTCTCTTCCTCTCTCTGCCTGCCTCTCTGCCTGCTTGTGATCTCTGTCAAGTAAATAAATAAATAAAATCTTTAAAAAAATAGAAAGCCGGTGTCTCTATAGTAGCATCAAAGTGATTTTTGAGACAAATCATCCATGAGTGTATAAAATTACTAAATTGTGATAAAAGTGTCACTTTGTCAGGGGAACAGTTCTGCACACAATCATCTAAAATCACACCCAAATATACGAAACTAATCACAGGGAGAAGGTGACCAATTTATTATTATATTAGGAAATTTCACGACCCGTGTCAGTAACTGTAGGCCAAGCACGCACATGCACAGACACGCACAGGTGCACACGCACAGACACACACACAAGTGCACACGCACATACATGCACAGACACGCAAGACACACACAGGTGCACACGCACAGACACACACACAAGTGCACACA
>ML104890.1:189435-306196 GCA_003697995.1 Taxidea taxus jeffersonii | reverse complement strand
GTGCACACGCACAGACACACACAGGTGCACACGCACAGACACACACAGGTGCACATGCACAGACACACACACAAGTGCACATGCACAGACACGCACAGGTGCACATGCACAGACACGCACAGGTGCACACACACAGGTGCACACGCATAGACACGCACAGATGCACCTGCACAGCCACACACACAAGTGCACACACAGCCACACACAGGTGCACATGCACAGACACGCACAGATGCACATGCACACACACACAAGTGCACACGCACACACACAAGTGCACACATAGATGCACACGCACATGCACACACACAAGTGCACACGCACAGACACACACAAGTGCACACACACAGATGCACATGCACAGACACGCACACAGGTGCACACACACAGACACACACAGGTGCACACGCACAGACATGCACAGATGCACATGCACAGACACACACACAAGTGCACATGCACAGACACGCAGAGGTGCATATGCACAGGTGCACACGCACACACACAGGTGCACACACAGACACACATAAGTGCACACGCACAGACACACACAGGTGCACACACACGGGTGCACACGCACAGACACACACAGGTGCACACATACACAAGTGCATACACAGATGCACACGCACATGCACACACACAAGTACACAGACACACACAGATGCACACACACAAGTGCACACGCACAGACACGCACACAGGTGCACACACACAGGTGCACATGCACAGACACGCACAGATGCACATGCACAGACACACACACAAGTGCACACACAGACACACACAAGTGTACACGCACAGACACACACAGGTGCACACACACAAGTGCACACGCACAGACACACACAGGTGCATGCGCACAGACACGCACATGCACAGACACTCACCTCTCCCAAACCGGAAAATTCAATTATACAGTTAATAAGGGAGACGTGATGCATATATATGAGGCTAGTACCTAACCATTAAAGAATCCGATTTTTCTCAAATACACGTGGCATGCTTATAACATTTGGATGTTAATCTTCATCCACAATGCAAACCTCAATGTATTTAGAAGCGTTTAGGTAGTTATTTCCATACAGCGTACACTGTCTCACCACAGCGCAATTAGGCTCAGAAGCAATAACATACAGTTAACGAAAAATGCACCCAGGGCTCAGGCGTTGAAAAACTCAATCATCAAATATAACGAAATGGAACTGCCTCAACACACCAGCATCCGACACTAATAAAAACACTATATATTCCAACACGATCTTTAAATTATTTAGCCCATGAAATTACGATGGAAAAAAAAGAAACAGATTTGGGGCAATTTGGACAAATCTCACGGACACATCCTCGGCCAGCTGCATCTGTTTTATCGTGGATGGATGCCCATCACGGAACGATTTTTATTTCTGTACAGCATGTTTAATTTTGGTGTCTCTAATTTCTTGGTATGGACTGATCTGTGCCCCTCCCACCTCCGCCATTCCTGCTTGGAGTCCTAACCCCTGCTGCTTCCAGCCGTGACTGTATTTGGAGATAAGGTTTTCAAAGAGGTAATTAAAGCATGACCTTAATTAACTTAGCTAACCAGAAATAGGGGGTTAGTGTCTGCACGATGCACAGACCACCCGAGGACCAATGGGACGGCAGCCCCCCAAATCTCAACACTCTGATCCCAGATGTCCAGCCTCCAGGACCGTGAGAAAACACTCCTCTGCCTGGTGAGCCAGCCGGGCCGGGCTGCGTTGCTGTGGTCGCCCCCGCAAGCAAAGACACGAAGCAGACACCTGCTGGGGCCGTCCAGGTGGTTTCCATATGTCGTCTCACGGAACAGTCACACAGTCTGCCGTGCACATTCTAAGGGCATCAACAAGTCCTTCCCCAAGGCTCTTTAATCCTCACTTCCTTGGATGTGATTTCAAAAGGAGAGTGGTACTATCCTCTCCCGGCCGGGCCCCATCTGGGACAAGCAAAGGAAAGGCTAGGCTCTGTGGATCTGCCCTTTTTTTGCTCCACTTTTCTCTTTCAACTGTAACCTGAGCTTCTGGAAACCGCCAAGTGCCTTGACCTCTCTTTACCCTTGACTCTTAGAATGGTCTCAGCAGGACCATTGCTGGTGCTGGCTTACATGTTCCCCCACTCGACTGAGACCCAGAAAGTGAGAAATCGGTCCCCGCAGACGGCAAGGCTCAGAGTTCAGACGGTTCATGCCGGCCCCGGAGAACTGAGCCCACGACGGTTTTCTCGCAAGTGCTCGGCCCCCCAAGCCACGCATTCCTCGCGGGTGTCTGTCCTGCATCTGCATGCTCCAGATCAGGCCAGAGTCCGTGTCCCTTTGCTGGAGCCGTGGCTCCTGGAAGCTAAAGGTAGAATGAATTCCTCGAGGGCTCTTGGTCTGGAAGCTGTGAGTTTAGTTAGGGAATAAATGGGCTTGTCTCTTAACCTCCCTGCTAGAAAGCTAACCTGGAAACATTGATCCTTAAAAAAATCCTCCAAACTGGGGGTCGGTCTTTGCAGACCTTCGTGAAAAAATATCTGACCTGTTTTCGGTTGACCAAAATAGAGCTGTTGAGCAGCTCCATTTCAAGCCCCGGAGAACCTAGCAATACTCACGTCCTCTTTTTTTGCTCATTCCACAAGGGATGCCTAGAGTTCCTCATTTTTCTAATGAACGACCCTGGGCATGACACAGCGAAACAATCAACAAATAAACTTGATGTAGATATTAAACTGTTTCTGAGAGCTTAATTGTTAGGGAAATATCGTTGCAGTTGGTAACACGCCGACACCATGATCTGTATTTTAAACCCGAGACGAGCACCAGGTCACGCACAAAAGTGTCGACTCCCTAGTGTGCACCTGAATCTAATACAAGCCTCTATGCTAAGACTTAAAAAAATGTAAAAAAAATTTTAAAAAGCTGGCGTGTGTTGAATCTGGTTGTCACCCATACTCACGGCTGTAGTATGAAACCATATTCTGTCACCAAAACACCTAAAAACGTCTCAATAGGTCACCGTATTTTATCTTTGTAAGACCTTTTTGTAGCACTGTGGTCATTTCCTTGTTAAAAATTTTAAAATCAGACTCCCGTTTCCACAACTTCTCATCACGTACACTGTCCCGTGGCGATTTCTCTTAATTTGCGATGGAGTGATCTGAACCCACTCGTAAAGTACACATTGAACTATTGATGGAAGTTAGCAAAGCAATACGCACAGTAAATCATGATATAGCTTATCGTTTATGAAGAATGAATGCTGGATGCAGAAGGACGAGGAGGGGCACGTCGGCAACCTTCTGGAGAAGATGTGCCGGGAGCCGCGAGCGGGAGGAAGACGGCCTTGGTGCAGACGGCCCTGGAGGGGGCAGCACCATGACTTCTCTGCCTTTCCTTGAAGCTTTGAATCCGTTGGGTTGGCCCAGGACTGTCCGGTGCGGAGCGGTGCTGACTCTGCTTCTCTTCTTGGGGTACATCTGGACCAGCTTGGCTTCCAGAAGCATCGGATGCTTGCATGGCTTCTGATACCAGGCTCCTGGGTCATCCACTCCTGTATTCGTTGTTTGTAATAAAGACTCCAGTCGCTTCTCTGACACTAACCGCTGGCTTCCCCTGCAAGCCTTGGGTAACACGTGGTTGGAAGGATGCCGGCTCCCTGCTTCTATGCAGCTGCCCAGCTCCCTCCCGGGCCATGCTGGTCTGAGCCCTTAGCTCTACGGCCCCGCAGACGGGCGTTGCCTTACCCACCCCATGGGGTTACGGTGAGAGCTAATAAGTTACACCCAGGCCAAACATCTAGAAAAGCGTCTGGGATGTTAATGCTCAGTAGAAATCAGGTGTTCTTAATCTATAATTATGGCTATTTTTTATTCTTACCTTCCTATCAGTCTCAAGAGCTTGAATTGGACTGAGGAGATAATTATGAATATTTCCATTAGGTAATTTATATAATAAAAATGACGGTTAGGTGTTGAATAGATCGGTAGGTGGCGGAGTAGAGAGAGAGAGAGAGAGAGAGAGAGAGACACTGTGGTATTTTAGGCTTGTTCAAAAAAAGACTTCAAATTTGGTCTAGAAAGCTGTGTAAAGCATGAAAAAAAAAAAAAAACCCAGACGGGATTTGAAAACCTTTTTTGCTGTAACTAGTACACTTAGGAGGAAGGTGTGAGCTTGCGTACCTGGAAGGTTCGACAGAAGGGACTTTCTTATCTTATTGCTCGTCTTTGAAAATTCTGGCTCCATTTTACATGATCCGGTTTGGCAAAGAGGCTGTCATGGGTTTATCAGCTTTACATTAAATCTTCTTTTTAATATGCAATCAAAATAAGTTCCCTCTGATGCCTAGGTCTTTAAACTACAGTGGGAGTTTAATTTTTAGGAAAGAGCACCAAGTTTAGACGTTTTAAAAAGCTGAAATCGTCCTCCTCGTAAAATCAGAAGTGTGTTGAGCTTAAGCAAATGCAATTAGGTCTGGAAATCAAATTAAAATGTGGAAGACACGGTTTTTCTGCCCTCAGACGTTTCCGTCTATGCAAATCAGATGGCAAACGGTATAATTTACGAGCTCGCTGATTAAATCACCCATCAGCAACCACCTTTCCACAGTACTGCCTCTCCCCCCGAATCTCACCACAACCACAAGGGACACAACACTCATGCAAGCAATATTTTTCATAAAAGACTTTCATAAAATGGAAATTACATAAAATTTGAGAATTGGTATAATGACGATCAGAGTCCCTGAATGTGACGACCCTTGGGAAAACTCCCTAGCTTACCTTCACAGACCTGGAAGGCAGACTATGTATCCAAAATGGGTTGACAATTCAGCCTTTGTTGTGTTTGGACACCAACTAGTCAGTGTATGTGAGTTCGGTAACTGGCTAGCTATGGCCACGGTGACAGAAAAAATTCGCTAGCGTATCTTGGGTTTTATTCATTTCTTGGCTTTACACGTATTTAGAGGAAAAGGCACCCAGATTTGGTGGGATAACCCAGAGAGAGAGGCAAAACCCAGTGTGCTGGATGCCCTTCAAATGGTACCCTACTGGGTCTTGAGTCTCTGTAAACTGGAAGGTTCCTCCTCTAGTCTCCCACTGCTGGTGTGTGGGAAGGTGGCCGAGAAGGGATCCCCGGCTACTAAGGGTTCTGTGTTTGGCAAATTAACTCCAGCTCTCATGCATTCCCACTTCAATCATGAAGGAACATGGCGGGAGGAAATATTGTACCAGCACAGTCATGAAGGAAGCACAAGGAAGCAGACCTCCAACCTTTAGACATTTGAAGATGACCTTGCATAGCCAAGACCAGAGGAAGGGAAAGTCCCACAAATCTCTAAGTCACAGGAGAAAGAAAATCCAACACAAAAGTAGGTGGAAGGAATTCCCAAGAGACCCCACCAATGTTCCCAAGCTGTCCCATCTTGCTGGGACCACATATTGGAGCCCAGAAAGTTCCCTGGATTTCTTAGGGTTTGTAGAATTTGTAATGACAGAAGTTCGATCATTTCACGTGTGTACATTTATCAAGTATCACATTGTACACCTTGAAACTGACAGTTTTCACTTGTCGATCATATCTCTATAAAGCTGGGGAAAAGAAGTAATACATGTTCATTGTGGAGATTTTGAAAATAATCAGCCGTCATCTGGCCTCTGTGAAAAAAACATGATTAACCTTCACTTTCTCCTTCCTGCTATTTGCATGAATATTTTCACATGTGAAGTTTTAGATCATATTTGTCAACTCGATATTGCTTACATCATGATCATTTTATAATTACCCCATTTACTCAAAAATATGATTTTAATGACAGCATACATGGCGGTACCATCTGATATTTAACCATTGGACATTTATATTGTTTCTAATTTCCCTTTATTGTTACTGCAGTTAATTTTTTAAAATATAAATCTAACTCGTGTTTGATTATTTCCTTAGATTCTTTCCCAAGAGGTAGAATTGCTAGAGAAAGCATGGACTATGAAGGTAACTGAAATTACATTTCAGAGGCTTCTGGGTGGCTCAGTTGTTAAGCCTCTGTCTTTGGCTCAGGTCATGATCTCAGGGTCCTGGCATTGAGCCCAGCATCGGGCTCCCTGCTCGGCGGGGACCCTGTTTCTCCCTCTGCCTGCTACTGTTCCTTCTGCTTGTGCTCTCTCTTTCTCTCTCTGTCAAATAAATAAATAAATAAATAAATTTTTAAAAAGAAGAAAAAAATACATTTCAAATCTCTCTTTAGAGGGTTTGGATTCATTTGCATTCCTTGATAATCCCGATATGTGTCTTTTAAAACTCTCTCAGTTGGGCAAACCAAATGACTTTTTTTTAATATATAAATACTCACTTACTTGATTATTCATGATGTTGAACATGTTTTGCACTGTCTCGGGACACCTGTTCGGCTAGTGTGGTGAATTTTTGATCTCTCATGCTCATGTTTCCATTATGGGAAAGGGGACAGGGGAGAACAGAGGTTCTCTCCTGACTCAACATTCATCTCTGGCCCCTCCCAGACCTCACTCCCTGTCTTTAACCCAGCATCAAACTCTTATTAGCTCCTCTACAAAAATATAAACAGAATCTGCCATTTCTTCCATGCACGCTAGTCAGAACGATGACCACCTCCACCTATTGTCTGCACCAACTCCATGGCCTCCTATTTCTTAAGCATGCGCTCCCCACAGAGCAACCAGAGTGGTCTTTGAAAAATGAATCAGAGACATTATTCTCCTGCTTTAAACCCTTTAAACCTTCATTCCCCTTCCTCAGCCTCACCCAACATGACCACCACTCATCCTGAGTCCCTCGAACATGCCAAACTCTGTCCAACCTCAAAGGCTTTGCACTTACAGTTGGCCCAGAAAATTCTTCCCCAGGTCTTCTCATGGGACCTCCTTGGAGAGGCCTTTGATCATCTGGCCAAAACAGCTTCCCCCCCAGCCCACTCCTGGTACCTACGTACTCTGTTAGCCTGTTTTCTTTAAGCCACATTTCGGGTTTTAAAATTATATATGTAAATGAGCATTGATAAAGGTGCACCAGTATTCAAGGGCACCAAGAGTACCGAGTGCAGAAAGGACGGCCTCTTTAATAAACCGTGTTGGGGGTGGGGCGCCTGGATGGCTCAGTGGGTGAAGCCTCTACCTTCAGCTCAGGTCATGATCTTGGGGTCCTGGGATTGAACCCCTCACTGGGCTCTCTGCTCAGTGGGGAGCCTGCTTCCCCCTCCCTCTCTGCCCGCCTCATGATATCTCTCTGTCAAATAAATAAATAAAATCTTTTCTAAAAAATGGTGTTGGGAAGACTGGACAGCCACATACAAGAGAACGAAACTGGACCCTTACCTTACATCATGCACAAAAATTGACTTGAAATAGATTAGAAACTTAAATTCAAGACCTGAAGCAGTAAAATTCCTAGAAGAAAACCAAGGAGAAAAGCTTCTTGACATTGGTTTTGGCAGTCATTTCTTGGATATGACATCAAAAGCACATACAACAAACACAAAAGTAGACAAGTGGGACTACATCAAACGAAAAAGAGTTCTGCACAGAAGAAAAAAACAATTAACAAAATGAAAAGACAACCTTCAGGATAAGAGAAAATATTTGCAAACTATGCAAAAAACATTCAGAGCAAAACTCTGATAGTTCATATGCACCATATAGAGGGAACTCTTACACCTTAATAGTAAAAATAAAATAAAATGCAATAACCATTTTAAAAAATGGGCCAAGGATCTGAACGGACACTTTTCCAAAGAAGGTATATAAATGGCCAACGGTTATATGAAAAGGTGCCCAGAATCACTCTTCATCAGAGAAATGCAAATCGAAAATTAGGAGGCAACACCGCATTTCCTTTAAGATGACTGTTACCAAAACCCAAAAGATAACAAGCATTGGCGAGGATGTGGGGAAAAGGGAACGCTCGTGCACCGTTGTAAGAAAATAAACCAATACCGCAACTTTAGAAAACAGTATGGAGGCTCGTCTGAAAACCAGACCTACCATGGGACCCAGCAAGCCCCCTTCTGGGTGTGTAGGCAAAGGCTGAAATCAGAGCCTCAAAGATCCTACCCTCCCAGGTTCACCTTCAGCCTTGTTCACCACAGCCGACACGTGGAAACAAGCTAAAAGTCCATGGACGAATGAACTTGGTAGAAAATGTGGTGTATTCGTACCATGGAATATTACTACTTGGGCTTCATAAAGAAGGAAATCCTGCTGCTTGTGACAACATGGGTTGACCTCGAGGTATCACGCTGAGTCAAATAAGCCGGGCACAGAAGGACAAAAACACTGCTTGATCTCACTTACCCGAGAAATCTAAAATCGGCGAGCTCCTATGAGCATCCTGTGACTAGAATGGTGGCTGCCAGGGGCTACGGGCAGGGGACACGTGAAGGTATTAGCCAAAGGGCAGGGATTTTTGGTTACACAAGATGAATACATCTTAGAGATCTACCGCAGGGCATAGCACTCACAGTTAATAATACTGTATAACGTATTTAAGAATTTGCCAAGAAGGTCGATCTTAAGTGAAGTGCTCTTACTTGGGCAAAGGTCTGTCAGGCTTAAAGCTCAGGGATTGGCGCATATGAGGTCCTCGGTAAACAGCCTCTGTTAGTGTACTGTGAAATATTACCTACCCAGCATTGCAGAGAGCTTGAAAATCTTGCTTTGTCTTTGTCTTTCCTATCCCCTTTTTGTCCCTTACAATGTTTTCCCTCTTATTCAAATAGGGACAAAAAACTCTGGTAAAAATAGTATCTCGCAGCGTATTTAAATATAAAGCTTTTTATGGGGACAATGCCTTCCTGCAGCCAGGAGCTCTCATCTCTAATTGGAGTGAAATCTGGAGTTGTAAGTGGCCTTCCCTGGCTTTTCCTGAGGCATTGGTCTTGGACTGAACCAACGGCCCCACGGTGTAGCGCACCTGCGACGGACACATCGGGGGCTTGGTCCTGCCGTGAGTCGGGGTCTGGACTTTCGCACAGCCGACATAGGATACCTAATTTTACCATCAACTCCTCTTGGTATCTCGGAATAGCTTTATGTTAAACATACATTCGCATAATGCAAATGATGCGGTAGGGTGTGTTTGAATTCTTAATAAAGAAATGCTGCAAATAAACTTCATAGCAAAAGGAATTACATGAACAGTGAGCCCTGCTTCCTGAACAGCGAGGCTTTCTGTCTGTTTTGCAAAATGTAACAGACACGCATGTGACTCCTTTGTACGACTCTGTCTTTCGGGCACTGGGCCCCCGAGCACGTATGGATTAGTCCTCGGGGCACCCTTTACGCTCCTGAGAAGGCTACTGCTGACCCAGACTGATGGGTGGGAGGGATGCGACGACACGCGGAGTGTATAACCAGTGATTTTAAAGAAAGCAGCAAGACATTTTGGGGAGAGCAAAGGCACCTGCCCCGTGGAGGCTGGTTTCATGGAAGGATGAGCTGCAGAAGCCCCACTTAACCCTTCACGATCACCAGCATTTATGTCCCTTCTAGACGGAAGGCACACACGCACCGGTTCCCGTCACCTGCCTGAAAATTTAGGAGACACGTGGGCGTTCACTGCCCCCGTGGATACCTGGGGACGGGCTAGTTCTTAACATCTTGCAAAACAGCAACGGCTTCAGGCAAAAGAGAACTGATATTTTTGGTGAGTTTTCAGATAAAAGATAGAACTGGGTTGGCCTTAAGGGGAAAAAAAAGTCTGTGCAGTGACTTGGATTGTACAGTGAAAGCTACTTCAGTTTTTCAGGATGTTCAAAATAGCAAAAGAGAAAAACGCAGTGATTCTTTTTCTTCCCCCCAGTGTCACTGAAAAAGTGTGGTGTCAGGAAATTTTTCATGCCGCCCTTGGAAACAGAGCCAAAGGATGACCGGATGACCTTCCGACGTCCTGCTGGAGCAGGGTTTTCACAAATCTTTCCCTAAAGGTTATTTATTATCTAGCGAACACAGGGAATCTGACACCGTTCGCACTAGATTTAGAACGGACACACACCGGGACGTTCCAGGCTCGCTTGTATATTACTGTCTGGTAAAAAGATGGAGCCAAAGGCTATTTTTAAAAAAATTATCTGGTGGGACGCTCTACAGTTTTCTATCTGTTAGCAAATTCATTCCAGCATTCCTTAGACCAAGCTCAGCCATCTTCATTCCTTAAACTGTCCTTTGAACCACCATTTCCAGCCTGCTGGTCCCTCATTAACTGAGCTGCTTCAAATGTTAGGCGCGTGTTCATTTATATTTGTGTGAGAGAGACGAACACGGTGACCTGGCAATGGGGACACTCTGCATCGTGGTTTTAGGCCGGTAACACACAGCAGAGCCTGACTACAAATTTCCAGCCTAGGAACTCCTTCCTTATCGGGAGGGCTCTCAGCACAGTGCCCCGCACTGACACAGCGAACCACGAGGAGGCAGAACCAAGCTCACGGCCAAAATCCGGGCTTGCAGTGAGAGCCGGGTGAGCCTGATTGAGAGGAAGATGGCAACACCTTCGAGGGATAGGGGATCGCTAATGTTATCTAGGGACAGAATCAGAATTCAGAAAGGCCATGGAAAACTGGAACGCTGGGTTGAAATAACCACATGCAACATCAAAAAAACCCAAACAGCTACATTTGATGGCTCATAGTATGAATTACAGAATACTGGAATCCCTCACGTCTGTGGCCCCACATATGCAAATCCATCCTGAGTTAATAAAACTATGGGAAGAGATTTTTGCACAAAAATGTTAATTGCAATGTTGTTACGAATCACGAAAAATTGGAAGCCATCAAAATGTCAACAATATGGCAATGATTAAGTAAACTGTATTGCATCTAATTCGTGGGTTTTTTTTCCTAGTAAAGTAAAAGAAGGCTTACTGTGACACAGCACGGAGTAGAAAAGGTACACGTTGCATGATGCACAGCTTATCGAACCACCGTAAACAGCCAGATCACCACCACCCACACTCACAGCAAGGCATTCCCCACACCCCGTTAGTGCTCTCCTGTGTTCCCTTCAAACCAAGAACCTCTAAACCCCTAAAGGAATCATTTTCCCAGATTTTATAATAATCACTCAAAATTTTCGTTAGAGCTTAAGCATGTGTTCTTTACTTTTCTTTTAAGATTTTATTTATTTATTGGACAGACAGAGATCACAAGCAGGCAGAGAGGCAGGCAGAGAGAGAGAAGAAGCAGGCTCCCTGCTGAGCAGAGAGCCTGATGCGGGGCTCGATCCCAGGACCCTGAGATCATGACCTCAGCTGAAGGCAGAGGCCTTAACCCTCTGAGCCACCCAGGCGCCCCCTAAGCATGTATTCTTGAGTCCTACGGTTTTGCTTGGCCTTTTGAAATTTATATAAATGGAATTTTTTGCTTGACTTCTTTTGTTCACCATGATGTTTTTCCTTTTTGAAAAAATTGAGGAATGAGCCATATGCCATGAAACTAACCCATCTAAAGTGTACAGTTCAGTGGTTTTTCAGATCATCCCAGAGCTGTGCACCATCAACACAGTCCAGTTCTAGAACATTTTTATTACTTTAAAAGGAAACCCTGTACCCTTTGGCATCACTCCCCATTCCTTCCTCCCCCAGCCCTGGCGGTTACTGATCAACTTTCTGTCCTGATGAATTTACCTCTTCTGGTTATTCCAAGTGGAATCATACAGTACATGGATTTGCGTCCAGCTTCTTTCACCTAATGCATTGTTTTCATTTCTAAAAAATATTTATTTATTTGAGAGAGAGAGAGAGCACAAACAGAGGGGAAGGGGAGAGGGAGAAGCAGACTCCCTGAGGAGCAGGGACCCCGATGCGGGACTCAATCCCAGGACCCCGGGATCATGACCTGAGCTGGAGGCAGATGCTTAACCGACTGAGCCACCCAAGCATCCTAACATACTGTTTGCGAAGTTGTCGTGTAGTAACATGTGTTAGGACTTTGTTTCTTTTTATGACAGAGTACTATTTCAGTGTAAGGATGAACTACATTTTCCTTGCCCATTCGTAGGGTGATGAGCATTTATTTGGGTTGCTTCCACTCTTTAGCTATTAAAAATAATCCTGCTGTGGATTTTTGCACGTACATGTTTGTGTACATGTATGGTTACATTTCTCTTAGGTGTAAACCAGAGTGTGCATTGCTGGATCATATGGTAATCCTTGGTTATAACCACCACCTTGATTCTAACCGTCCTAGTGGGTGTAAAGTAGTAGCTCATTGTGGTGGTTCATTTGCAGTTCCCAGATGGCTAGTGATGTTGAGCATCTTTTCATGCACTTGTTGGCCATTTGTATGTCTTCTTTGGATAAATATCTATTTGAATTCTTTGTCCATTTTTTATTGGGTTGTTTGTCTTCTTCATATTGAGTTGTAAGAGAGATTTATATATTTTGGATACTAGTCCCTTAACAGGCATATGGTTTGCAAATATTTTTCTCCTATTGGGTTGTCTTTTCATTTTGTTGATAACACCCTATGACACACAAGTGTTTTGGTAATAGTTTTACCAACCAATTATGAATCCCTGAACACCCCAGTTCAGTTTCGTCCTTTTGAAATTGATACAAATGGAAGTTTTGTGTTTGGTTTCTTTGTTCAGCAATATAATTTTTTTATTAATTGAGAAATAATTCACATACCATATAATTCTTGTAAAATGCACAATTCGGTTAAAAAAAGAAGTCCAATGAGTCTGATTTACCTTTTCAAAATCTTTTGTTGCTCATGCTTTTGTTGTCGTAGCTAAGGAACTACTTGCCTAATCCAGTCATGAAGATTTTTTCTTGACTTCATGACTTCATGATGTTTTCTTCTAAGATTTTTGTACTTTTACCTCTTACATTGTGTTTGGCTTTTAAAAAATAATCTATTTTGAGTTAATTTTTGTTCACAATGTGAGGAAGGGATCTAACTTATGCCCTTACATGTTATCCTCGAACCATTTGTGGAAATTTTCCTCACTGGATTGTCTTGGCATCCTTGTCAACAATCCAGTTATCTTAAACGTAAGGGTATGTTTCTGGATTTTCAATCCTACGTCATTGATCATACGTTTATCCTTATTTCAGTAGCACCCAGTCTTGTTTAACCATAACTCTATAGTAGGTTTTAAAACATGGAACTGTAAGTCCTCCAAATTTATCCTCATATTCATTTCAAGATTGTTTTGGCTCTTCTGAGTCCCTTGAATTTCCCTGTGAGTTTTAGCATCAATCGTCAATTTTTGTAAGAAAGGCAGCCGGAATTCTGCTAGGGATTGCACTGAATTTGTAGATCAATTTGGGGAGTATTACCATCTTAGCAATATTAAATCTTCAGATCCATGAACGTGAGGTAGCTTTCTATTTACTTCGGTCTTTTTTAATTTCTTTCAATGATGTTCTATAGTTTTTGGAGTTCAAGTAATACACTTTTAAAAATTTCACTCTAAATCAATGTATTCTTTGTTAAACTCTTCTAAATAGAACTGTTTGCCCTCTTATTTTTGAATTACTTGTTGCTAGCATATAGAAGGACTTTTGATTTTTACATGTTGATGTATATATTTTTAAGATTTTATTTATTTATTTCACAGACAGAGATCACAAGTAGGCAGAAAGGCAGGCGGGGGATGGGAAGCAGGCTCCCCGCTGAGCAGAGAGCCCGATGTGGAGCTCCATCCCAGGACCCTGGGATCATGACCTGAGCCGAAGGCAGAGGCTTAACCCACTGAGCCACCCAGGTGTCCCTACATGTTGATATTGTATCCTAAACTTGCTCAATGCATTTATGAGCTCTAGCATATATTTTCTTGATTCTTTAGGATTTTCTATAAACAAGATCATGCCATCTGTAAATAGAGGCAGTCTTACTTCTGTTACAGTCTGAATGCCTTCTATTTTTTTTCCTTGCCTAACCATCCTGGCTAGAACCTCTGCCCAATGTTGAATGGAAATGGTGAGAACAGGCATCCTTGCCCTATTCATGATCTTAATGGGAGCATATTAGCTTTTTATATTAGTTGTGATATTAGCTGTGCGATGTTATCTCAGTGTTGTTTTAATTTGCAGTTCCCTAATGACATATGGTTTTTATATGCTTGCTTGTCATCTGTGTGTTTTCTCTGGTGAGGTGTCTGCATCTTTTAATTTTTTTAGACCTTGAAACTTTTTAAATTGAGTGTTCTTGTTGTTGGGTTTCAGGAATCATTTTGTATTTTGGACAGCTGTCCTTTATCAGGTCTATATTTTGCAAATGTTTTCCCCAGGGCATGACTTCTCTTTTCCTTTTCTCAATAGTGTGTTTACAGTTTTAATTTTAACAAACTTTTTTTCCTTTCATAGACTGTGCTTTTTTGTCTTCTGGTTTTTGAACATATTTCAAATAAAATATTTAAAGAAGTAAGTCCGATACATGGGCTTCCTTGAGAACCATTTCTGTTGACTGTCTTCTTTTCCTTCTGTATGGGTCAGACTTTCTTGTCTCTTGACCCACCTCATATTTTTTGTTGTTGAAACCAGATGTTTTAAATAATAATGAGCAACTCTTGAAATCAGATTCTCCCTTTAGTAGTATTTAATATTGTTGCTTGGCTAGTTTCGTGTCTGGCTAGTGACTGGATACAGATTCCTTAAATTCCCTGAGTTAGTAAGTCTCCCGTCTTTGCTGAGAGCTCTGCATGCGTGGTAGGGAGGCCACACAACTCACAGTGTCACCTCAACCTTCTTTCCCTCTCTGCACAGAGCCTCAATGGCAACCAGATGTGAGAGTTAAACCTTCTTCTGTGTTTCCTGAGCAGGTGCACACGGGGGGCCTGGACACAGCCCTATGTGTAGGAAAGGCTTTCCAGATTCCTAGGAATGCAACACAGCTTTTCAAAGCATCCTATGAAAATCTCTCATTCCCTAGTTCTTCCTTTCAAGTTTTTGGCCTGCTTATTCCTTGCTTCGGTTTTTATTACCACCATGGGCAGTAACAATGTTAAACAATCAGCAGCAATGTGAAACAATTGTTGCTTTAAAAAAAATAAATAAATGCCACTGGGCACGAGGTTATTAGCCCTAGGTGACCTCAGAGGCAAGTCAAATAAAGACAAGCCTTGTGTGTGTCACTTTTCAGATGGGGCAAAGAGTGATAATTCTCAGAGAATGGTATTTTGTAAGAGAGTCAACCTTGTCTGGCCGTTCTGGTCTCTGATTAGGCTGCTGATTTCACTGTGATTGTTGTGGTTTTTGAGGGCACCATGGAGTTTAAGAGAAGATCATGGTAATAAGGCAAGTTAAAATGTCACAAAGCTCACTATTCTTTTTTTTTTTTTCTTAAGATTTTATTTATTTATTTGAGAGAGAGAGCACACACAAGCAGGGGTTGGGGGGAGGGGCAAAAGGAGAGGAAGAAGCAGACTCCCCACTAAGCAGGGAACCCCATGTGGGCCTCCTCAATCCCAGGACCCTAGGATCATGACCTGAGCCCAAGGCAGAAGTTTAACCAACTGAGTCACCCAGGCACTCCCGAAACAAAAATTTTTCCTTGTGTTTGTTCTCTTGAGTGTAAAAATTATTTATCAAAGATCACTATTCTTAACCACCCTTTTTAAAAAGTTTTTATTCAAATTCCAATTAGTTAACATACAGGGTAACATCCACCAATTTCCTTGAGTAAACAGTCTGCGGCAAGCCTATGGTTAATTTCTAGAGTTTTGAAGAAGTGGTTTTGCCATTTTTTCCCAATGTTGCCATTGCTTTTATGGCAGAGGTGTTCAGAGATGTTTAGTTCACCATTCCCACTTGTGTCTCATATTATCATTCTAAGAGACATCCATGTTTTTGATTGGTTTCAATGTCAATATTCTTGCCCAAGAATCCTCCTCCTTGATCCAGGACCTACCTCTCTATCATGCAAACAAGCACTTGGTTATGCAGGAAAGTTCCACCCGTCTGGCCAATCACTGAATCAATGCTGACAATGAAAGAAATGGTAGATTTTTTTTTAGGGTAACTTCCATATCTATATTGATAATAAAGCTAACAGTGCTTTACAGCTACTAAAATAGACCAGACACTACCGGGCTTATCATAAGAGAGAATGGTATACATTACCGAGATCCTGTCTGACCACATGATGATTTGAAGACCTCTCAATTTTGTGTATTTTTCTTTACCCAAATTGTGAGTTTGTTAAGGAAAAATTTACCCAGTTTTTCTTTCCTATGGCTCCTTTAACATTATGTAGATACCTCATTTCTGACATTTTTGGTCACCAAATATGTACAGTTTTTGGCCCACACCAAGCAATTCTCTGCAGCACAGCTGGGTGTCCTACCATTTAGCTTGATTCCAACACTGTCTACCCAGAAACAGCATCAGATCCCACAGGTTCGGGGCTCAGTCCCCAGGATTGCACTCCCCAGTTCAGATAACAACCACGAGCCCCAATTGTCACCTGTCCTTCTGAGCAACCAGCTAGAGATCAGTGGTTCCAGCGAACCCCTCTATTTGCTTAATTTGCTGGGGTGGCCTGGAACTCCGGGAAACACTCAATTACATTTACTGGCTTACTAAAGGATTTGATAAAGGATACAATGATCACCAGATAGAAGAGATACATAGGGTAAATGGTGGGGAACGGTGCACTGTACTTTGGGGATTTTTATGGAGGCTTGGTGTTGGATATCTACATAGCCATGATTAGTCATGAACTCTGTTTTCAGCCCCTCTCCCTTCTAAAGAGAATGGGGGAGGGAGCTGAACATTCCAAGTTTCTGATCATGGCTGGGTCTTTCCTATGACCAGTCCCTACCCAGGAGTCATCTGAGAGCCACCCAGAATCACTTCATCAGAATAAAAGGTGTCCCTATCACCCAGGAAATTACAAGGGTTTCAGGAACACCATGTCAGGAGCTGGGGGCAGAAATCAACATGCATTTTTTATTATATCACAGGATTGTATGAGTCTAAATGTTTCCTATACCATTTCCCATACAATACACATTGTATGAGGAATTATAATCATACTAATAAATCAATGCTCCCTGTAAGTTATAGGACTCTTCTCAGAAAAGGAACAGTAAGGATGACAAGGGTGGCCGTCCCCAGGGCTCCTCAGTTTTTGAAAATATGGATGCAGACGTTCTCTGCTATGGGATTTCTGCAATGGGGGTTAAGTAACTGGGGAAACTGGTAGAGGGTCTAGTTCAAGAAGATGTCATTTGTCCTTGGATTCAGGTCATTGGGTTACACACTTGGGGCTGCCATTTACAGGTGCATTGGAACGTTAATCTCCTCTTTGGTAAAACGGGGAGAAGGAAACCCAGCAGGAAGCTTGTGGTGGGGATTAATTGAGATAATATTTGCGAGAGAAGCAAAAGCTGTTTCAGCATGAAGCTTTATTCCGATGACCTAAAAAATAGCTATGGATCTGGGTCCCAAGACAATGCTGCTTCCAGGAGGCATCCGTTTCAGCCATGCCTAGTGCATACCTCACAAGGTTCACATTTAATTGGCCTTGGATGTATCCTGAGCATCTGGAGTTTTTGAAAAGCTCCCCAGGTGATCTATCATGCAGTTGGGATAGCTCCATCCTGTTAAGAATAGTTAAAAGAGAAGAAGACTTCAAAAAAATTATGGCTTTCAGATTTCTGTTTATCTCCATAGCTGCAATCGACAGCTTGGGTTTTGCTTCCAGAAAGCTTAAAAAAAGAAACAAAATCCGTGGATGTGTGAAAACAGTTCTTGAAATAACTCTTAGAGATGGCTGAATCCACAGAAGGCAGAATAAAGATGAAAAGACCAGCATGGTTCTTTCACTGTTCTGATTTTTTTTTTTTTTTGTGCTGAAAACTAAGTGATCACCTAACCTAGATATGGTGGTTTTGTTCCCTTTTCATGCTTGTATTTTCTGCAGCAAGTTCATCCACTACTGTCCAATACTTCAGCAATAACAACTGTCTGAGCATGTTTCAATAATGCAAAAGAGGGCTAGGTCCATGGCAATTGCTAAAGGCACTGTGTATGTCCCCCTACACAGAGGATCCAGCTGCCTGCAAGCCGCCCCCTCCCCAGGAATCCCAGATAACTTTTTATCCTTTATTCCTTTGACTCTATCTGGCCCATCTCAGCGCTGTCCTAACCCAGCAGTGTCACCGTGGAGCTGCTGGACTGATTTCCAGATCTGGCCATCCTTCCTCGTGGTTTCCTTTCTTCCTACTCAGAAGAAATCATAGAGAGGCTGTGCAGCCTGGGTTGACACTCTCCAAAGTTTGATTGATTGATCGATCGATCCATTCCATGAAGGCAATGGCATCCTGGAAAAAACCAGTATACTTTACACCAGTTGTCAGTAACTGCAAGTGCAAAGGGGGGACCTCCTCAACATTTGGGTATGGACTACTGAAAGCCATACACACACACACACGCACACACACACACACACACACACACACACAGTGGAGATTGCTAGTCAGCCGGGGAATTAAACCAAAGACTGCCCTTGACCACGTGTCTGAAATTGGCAAGACACGCACAACCACGATCACGATGACTGGGGAGCACTCTCAAGGAGGGAGCACTTGAAAGTGAGTCCATTTAATTCAAAGATTTATAAATATTCCATCTTCATCTTCAAGTTTATCTCCAAAAGTTAAATTCTCTTGAAATCTCTTTCACGCAGTCCTAGCCTTTTACTTTTTTCTTTGTATTTCCTTGTCATAGCTTTCTCAATTTCTTTCATTTAAAATTTCTACACTTTCTGTTGCCTCGTTAACAATTCTACAATTATTTTGCTTTTTGTAAAAACGGTTGTATTTGACCTCCCTCCATTCTCTCCTTTATCTACCTCCCAAAGAAATAATACCTGAGAATATGAGTGGAGTTGCATTAATTGATAGATTTTTGAAAATGGGAATTGATTAAAAACATTGACTTATCCCCACATAGGATTATGGCATACCATTCCGTCTCCATATCAAAAAACTTTCCTTTCTTCCCCCACAATTTTTCTCTTATGTCCTCCAGCAAAAGGCTCAATTTTTCTCCTCTTCAATCTTGTATGATTCTTCAGGTCGATGAAGAATGAATTTTCTCATGTTATCTCTGATCATTTCTATTTGTTACTTGGGTAACAAGTAACAATTTCCCCCCAGGGCAGACTCAGGTACACACTTTTTCTTTTACAAAACTTTGTACTGATTTTAGATTCTCACTCTGGCATCAGAGGCAATGCATTGTAGTCCCGAATTCCTCAGATACTTAAAAAACAAAAACAAAAAAACCCTGCTTCTGAAATTTTTGGAGCCAAGACTAGAATGCAGTCCTTACTGCCCCGCCTAACCATGGCAGACTTTTCCGCAGGGCATGGGTGCTGGGAGCTGGGACCAGAGTTCGGGGACTGGGTATGTGTGTTTTCGTGTA
Source organism: Taxidea taxus jeffersonii (assembly GCA_003697995.1). Lineage (NCBI taxonomy): Eukaryota > Metazoa > Chordata > Mammalia > Carnivora > Mustelidae > Taxidea > Taxidea taxus. The sequence continues at coordinate 286,794 of ML104890.1, read as the reverse complement.
TATGCCTGGGTCTGCCCGGGTAGACTGGCTCCTTCTTCAAGGGCAAGTGGCATGCATTGGCTAATGCCTTCCAGTATCCCCGGAAAAACACTAACTGTGTGAATTTCTCTGTTCCTATAATATCTCCTGTTCACCTCTGGTCTCTCGCAGGAATATTGAATTGTAGTGAGTCACACAGATCCACATCCCAGCCTTCCCGAAGGCAGAATCCATTCCTGTCCTATCTTTACGAGTCCGTTCTCAACAGTACCTCGAATATTAGGGGCTTGGAAAAACACTTCCTTGTGAGGGGATTATATGTGAGTAACTGGGTCAGTAAATACGGTCCTGGTAGGAAGGGAACAGACCGTCATTAAGGGTAAGGTGCAACATGGGGGTAAGATGCATTTCACAGTCTGTGGCATGTCCCGGTTTATCCGGAAGCTTCTTTTACTTCTGAGTGCTCCAGAGTTGGTATGGCTCAAAGTTTGCTGCATGACGGGTTCCACGGGGAATAACTGGCCATGGACTTCCTCCCTTGAAGTCCCTTCTAGAATGAAGGTTGTCCGCAACCTTCTCTATCTGTTTGAATTTGATGGCACCTCCTGCCAAAGGAGGAGAGGTGAGGGGAGCATGCTTGCCGCCTACAGCATGGGCACGTGCGAGTGGGCACAGAGGCCACGTGTGGACAAGTGTGCGGGCTCTTCAGCCTTAGTATCTTTTATTTCAGTCTACCTGAAATACTTCCTAAGAAAATGAGAATTAAAAAAAAAATATGAGGAAGTTCTATGTGGCATTCCTTAGAATACCAACAGAGTAGAAACAGAAATGATCAAAAACATAGAAAGCAGCTATAGTAAAAGTTACTCTATATAATAGAATAGTAATTTTATAATATACTACAATAGAATTTTATAATATACTATAATAGAATGGTAATTTTAACAAGCCTTTGAAGTCATTAAAATAACACAGTGGAGGACTCTTTAATGATACGCAAAATTCTCATGAGGTACTATTTATGTGCCAATGGCAGAATGAGAAACATAGGTATCCAACTGTCTCTTTTTAAAATAAAATCAGACATGATTATATGTCTATATTTATAAATACTCATAGAAAAGTATTGGCTAAAAGGTTAAAGTGCTAATACCTCTGGATCTTGAAATGAGAAATGATTTAATAAAAAATACTTTATCATGAAAATTCAAACGTAATATTATAAGGAATAGAATAATGGGCCCCATAGACCCACCATCAAGTTGCAATTATTAGCTCTGATCAGTCTAGTTTCGTCCATTCTCATAGAAGCCCCCTTCCCCAACCGGTGTAGTTTGAAGTAAACACTGACATTCCATAATTTTATTGGTAACATTTTGTTATGCATCCCTAAACGGTAGAGGGTCTTAAAAATCAGCCATCTACTACTCTCACATTCATGGAACTGTCAGTCCTCCTCAACATCCCTGTTTAAGACTCAAATTTTCTCAGCTATCTCGTGTGTAGATCGGTAGGTTTCGTGGACTCAAATCAAAAGCCAAGCCAGGTCGACACATGACATTCGGCCGGCCAGCTATCTACGTGCCTCTCACTCTATGAATCACCAGCTCCCCGTCTCCATCTTTCCCTTGCCCGTTATCTGCTGGGGAAACGGGGATGTTCATCCTGCCAGGTCCCCGATGTCCGGATTTTCTCTGCCACCTCCTCGTGGTATGTGCAGAGGATGATCCACTACCTCTTGCATTTCCTGAAATGTGTCGTTGGATCTAGAAGCTCCCTCAGATTCGGGTTAAATTTTTTGGCAAGGGTACTCCCACTGCTCATTATTCCCTGGACCTGTTACTCTGCTGGGAGTGGCCAACTGCCCGTATTCTTCCTTCATCTATAGCCAGAATAATTCTGTAAGGAAAACCTCCCTCATCAACAGCCTGGTTGTCCTGAGCTATAGTTGCGGATAGCCAAGGGAGGGCACATGCTTGTCTTTCCTTTACTGGCTGCTTCTCCAAATAATGAGTTGTTCCCTAGGACCTAGGAAGATGACCACCTTTAAAGTATGCATCTTTAAAGTATTATTATTTTCTTTAAAGATTCTTATCTTTAAAGTCTTATTGTGAACATGCGGATTTAAATACATTTGGCACACTTCGGTCTACGGTGGTTATGATTCCCAGGCTTGCTCAAACCTGCCTCTCTTTGGGAAGGGCAACTTTTTACCAGTTGGCTTCTGAGTTTTTCTGACACGACCGTGTTTTCAGGGAGGGTTGAAAGAGTGAGAAGAAGATGCTGGGGAGACTAGACGTTATACCATGGTTAGCCACCTTGATAGGAAGAGGGCGGTGGGAAGCCACGGCGGGGACTCGAGCACGGGATGAGTAGGAAGGAAGGGAAGCTGAGCAGAACCGGGGGATGGATTTTGCAGAAGTTCAGATGAGGGCGTGATGGTGCTCGTTTAGACCAGCGATGGCAGCTGGGAGGGAGAGAAGCAGGCTGCCTGGGGAGAGGTTCTTCGGGGACCACAAGAGTACCCCTCCTCAGAAAGCTATTTCCTAAATTCTGGTTCTTTAACAGGGTCTTAAAGGGATTTATTCACATGCTCAGGTGGCTAACCAGATGTGATTGAAGAGAAAATCCTGGACTCCTGGGTTCTCTGCTCTGGGTCAGCTCGTCAGAAATAGAATCCAAGCCCTATTATCAGTTCCCATAAACCCCTGCAGTTTAGACAAAGATGGGGTACACTTTCGAACGAAGAGGAAACTTGGAAGTTTCAGGTGTTCTGCTATGAATTATTATTTAGGACGGAGCCACAGACCCGGGATGGGTCTGTGAAGATCATCCCTCCTGAACTATTTGTCACTGGACCACGAGGACATCACAGCAGAATCCAGAATCTGAACTTTCGTAAGTGATCTGACCAAGTGAGCAATTTTCTGTTTGTTTAACCTAAAAATTTTAAACAACCCTAGGGATGATATTTTGTACTTTTAAAGTTTCACTTCTGTAATTTTTGACTTTTGTTAGATTTTCCAAAAACGGTCACTGAGTGACAGACTGAGGAGATTGAAGGAGAAACACGGGTTCTCGTATCCCCCGACTGCATCAAAGTGGGGACTCAGAGTTCATGGCAAGCTGTGACTTAAAAAAATTTTTTTTTAAGATTTTATTTATTTATTAGTTAGAGAGAGAGAGAGAGCGAGAGCGAGAGCGAGCACAGGCAGACCGAGAGGCAGGCAGAGGCAGAGGGAGGAGCAGGCTCCCTGCCGAGCAAGGAGCCCGATGTGGGACTCGATCCCAGGACGCTGGGATCATGACCTGAGCCGAAGGCAGCTGCTTAACCAACTGAGCCACCCAGGCGTCCCCAAGCTGTGACTTTAAATACCCATTTGGAAGTCATTTGGTAAGAAATCCACCCATGAGGAAGTTTTATGCTAGCACATAACAGACAGAACGTAAAAACAATTATCTTTGCAACATGGCATGCATTCCATCATCGTTAAGTAGTTTGGCTCTTCAGATGACAAACCTGAAACGGCAGGAGAGCAAAGTGCCACATAGTGATGTCCTGATTGTATCCATCCCACCAATACAGTTCAACCTGCTTTTTGCTAAATGCACACACAGAAAATGCCTCCATTAGCATCAATGATGTATGCAGATGAAGCCCGCCCTTGCTCTCCTTAATAGCCATGATCAGTCTGACACACCCCTTGCCGGAGTTTCCAAGAAGTACACATGGTAGGAGCATAATTATTCAGGGTCCGTCAGCTTTCAGGAGTCAGAGCGAAGGGAAAGCCATTGATTTTACTGTTCTTGGAAGGCTTCTGTTTGGTAAGTCACCCTTGTTAATAAAGTTGGAAGTACATATTAGCAGGGTGGAAGGTTGGCTGGCTCCAGGAGAAACCAGAAGATCGAGCTGTGCAGGCACAGAGCTGTCAGGCTGCCTGTGAGGGGTGAATTCACGCTGGGGCATCTCCGTTTTGCTTTACCCCAATCTAGAACATGTTCAACAGCACACAGATGGCACAGGCGTAGGAAAAAGTGGGCCCGTGACACATTCTGATTTCTTCAAATGAAATCTCACACCACTATCTGAAGATCAATTATGTCAGCAGAATTAAGTATGGTCATTTTTCTAAACTTGCGGGAGAGTGTGTTCCTCCCAGGAAAGACCCTGCCCAGGATCTCTTAAAGAGACAATGGCTCCCCTGGTCAGTGTCCTGTGCTCTTCCCTTATTTAGTTAGACTACATGATAACAAATGATTTACATATGTATTGAGTATTATGATAAAAACTCAATGAAGTGGCTTCATTCTGCATACGGTGGGAAAAGAGAGGTTATTTAATATTCAGTAATATTGGCACAATTTGCTGCTCCTCTGGGGGGAAAAAAAAAGAATCAAATCCCCATCTCATATCTCATAAAAGATTAATTCCAAACACTGTAAAAACGTTAAGTGAAAAACAACAGCAACTGTTCTATAACCATCTAATTAATACAGAAAACTCAACATCTTGAACAAGAAATAGAACCCTATTCGAAAACACAAAACAATTTTTTGGCACAACGGAAGACAGAAAGGAAAGCAGCATTCACCCAGAGCCCAGGAGATGTTTGCAGTGAGTGTAAGTGACATATCCGCTAGGACGTACCAGCTAGAAGCAAACAGCAGGCTTCCCCGTCCCCTGGGTGGATTCACACATCCCTGTCTCTGTCCATTTCCCATGGAGGAGGTACATAGCCCATCTTGCACGGAAGACCTCCACTCCCGTAAACTCTCACTCATGTCCCACTGGGCATGGTAAGACGTAAGTCCCAGTCACTGGAAAGTGGTAGTCAGATTTCTCCAACTGGGTGACTGGCCTCCCCTAAGTCCTTTCCTGGGCCCAAGCATGTTCTCAGCTGATACCTAAGAAGTTCAGGGTTCTGTTATGAGCGGGGAGCGGGGTGATTAGGGGACATAACTCCTAAGTACGACAACTACCATCTTTGCTGAATTAAAGTGTAAATATTCTTAATATGAAAAGACTCCTTCAAATTGGTAAGTGAAAAAGTCCAATGGAAAACTGAGTAAAGAAGATAAATTGGGGGGCACCTGGGTGGCTCAGTCGATTGAGCAGCTGCCTTTGGCTCGGGTCATGGTCCTGGGGTCCTGGGATTGAGCCCTGCATGGGCTCCCTGCTCGGTGGGGAGCCTGTGTCTCCCTCTCCCTCTGCCTGTGCTGTGCCTGCCTGTGCTTTCTCTCTATCCAGCTGTCAAATAAATAAATAAATAAATCTTTTTAAAAAAAGATAAATTGGCAGTGAGAGAGAGAGAGAGAGAGAGAGAATTCTAAATGGGACTTCATGGAAAAAGAAAATTTCCACAGCCTTGCTGAGAGGTAATTGTATCAAAACATAAAAATTCCACTTAGCCTCTGACCTAATGACCCAACCTGGAGACCAACAGTACCAGCAGACAAGGGCATATGAAGGGCATATGAAGGGTATACGAATGAGAACATCATTGAAAGGTTATACGTTGCAGTCAAATGCAACATGGAGGCAAGCTGAATTCTCATCCAAGGGAGGATGGTTGAATTAACTGTGGTACCAATGGAACACGGGATATTATTAGTTAATAAGAGGAGTAAGTCAGATCTACAGTTGGGAAGAGTTAGGAGGTAGGGAGAAAAAGAAGCAAAATTAAACCCGTTGAAAAGATGCATGGAAACAGAAGTCACCAGTTCTCTTTGTAAGGGTGGAACAGAGTTGCAAGATCCAGGAAAGGCTTGGTTAGCCTGGAGAGGGCGAGACTCTAAAATCCAACACTTGGAGACATGGACTCAAGGAGAATGTGCCCAAGGGCTCACCACAACTGCTCTTCACAGCAAAAACTGGAAACAGCCTCAAAGGGCATCAATAATAGAATGGATAAATCACCTTGTAGCATCACGTCTGAATATACTATGTTTTCATACAAATATTATCATAAATATCAAAAATTTTTTTAATAAAAAATTCCTTAGGTTACAAAAGGAATAAAATCAGAGTGACCTAGAAGAACATACATGAGCTATAAAACCTTGCTGAGCAAAGCCACAGAACAGGTACAGTATGGTAGAGTTCATACGAAATTTAAAATCAAGGAATAAATATCTTTAAAGGTTTTTCTTTTAGGTATCATTTATTTATTTGAGAGAGAGAGGATGAGCACAAGTGCGTTGGGAGTGAGGCAGAGAGAAAAGCAGACTCCCCGTTGAGCAGAGAGCCTGATGCGGGGCTCGATCCCAGGATTCTGGGATCACGACCTGAGCTGAAGGCAGACGCTTAACCGACTGAGCTATCCAGGCGCCCCAATCAAGGAAAAAATACTATGTATTGTCCATTTCTGTGAAAAGAAACCTGGGTCACAAGGATCTGTACTAAGTTCAGGAGGGGGTTGTTCCCACTGGGGAAGAATGGTGGGGTGGGCAACGGGATTAGGGCTTCAACTCCATTGGAAATACTTGCTTCTTAAAAAAATGTGGGGGGAGGAAAAAGAAAAAAACACAGAAAATTGTTGACATGCATTGAATCTGGGTATCGGTACTCGAGCATATTCTTCTCTGTATCTTTTGAAGTTCTGAACTATTTTCTAATAAAAATATATTTTAAAGGATGAGTTTGTATTCACTTGGCTTGTGTATTAATCCATGAGATTTGCTCCCTCCATCACCCCATTACACAATTTTACTTTAAAAACGTGTGTCTTTATTGAAGGACCAAGCAGCGAAGCCAATATGCAGACAGAAATTGAACTTAATACCTCATCAATTACTCCCTTTCTAGGCACTGCTTCATTTGGAAGCAAGATCTCTGAAACACAATTCAGCCTCAGGACGTGAAAATTCCCCATCATTTCTGAACCAAATAAACCCAGATTTAAATGACAGTCCCCGTATTTACTAACTGGATGATCATGGAAGAGATTAGTTCACAAACTGAACTCCATCCCCTGAATATTAATGGAATTCAGAGTAATTCAGTAGCTTTTGTGCAGACTAACAAAAAAACAAGGGTTCGATGCCCAGCACATTGGGATGGTTGGCATCAAGGATATTAGCAAATAGAATCGTAACTAATATTCACTGAGGTCTTAACTGTATCCTGCATTTTGTCTGCATTTAGTCTCCTCAACAGCTCTGGAAAGTACGTATATATTTATGATGCTCTTTCTTTTCCGAGCTGATTAAAGAACTTGCCGATGGTCAGTCAGCCTTTGGAACCTACAACCAAGCGTGTGCGACACCAGGTCCCGCGGGCACAGTGGCCAAGCTACGGAACGAGCAGCTGTGCGTGTTGACGTGCAGCTGGGAAAAGCCTGAACAACTTGGGAGTCTGACCTGGACCTCAGGGACCCACGTTCCCCCGGAGAGCTCAGAACACAATCTCAGTGCAGTCCGACTCCCAACTGATGTTGAGGCAACCCTGGCTTCTGCATCCTGTTTCTTAAAGGAGAGAGTGGAGCTTTTGGAAAGTTCAAAGCCAAACACAAATGATGAGAGAGTGCAGGATCCCCCAGGCTTCGCCCGTGAGGGTGGATGTGCGGCGCTTGGAGGGAGACAACCCGGGGACTCTTACCAGAGGGACTGTCACTCCAGCTTCACGGGACCTGTTACCTGGGAGCTTGGACGGCATCTTTTGTGGCTGCTGCTCTTCTCCTGTCCCTGGTCCTAGTGGCCTCTCTGTTCCCGCGGACCTGGTGTGCAAGAGGCGCGCTGCTCAATGGGGCTGCTGGTCGCCCTCGCTTCTGCAGGCCAGCTCCTCCCCGTCTGCTCCCCGGCAGTCTAATGGGCAAGCTTCCGTGGTGTCTCTGCTTCCCCACACCTTTTCTGCAGCTGCTTGTCCCCTCTCACAGCCACTATAGTCCTCTCATTGTGCGCTAGCAGGAGCTTCCCACAAGAAAGCAAAACACGTATTGAGTTTGATGTATGCGTGGGTTTTAACTTTTAATGGAACCTGCTAGAATTGCAGCTCTTTCCTCCTCCTCCTCTTCCTCTTTTTCTTCTGCCTTTACTTCTTTAGTCCTAAAAATTTCCAACATACACAAAAGCGCTGAGAGGAGTATAACCAGCCCTGGGGAAGAGCTCATTCCATGGCTTTCAACAATCTTGCCAGACTGTTTCATTTCTGTTTCCATTGGGTTTCCTTGCACTGCCTTTGACCTCTAGTGCCGCCCTGCATCTGATTGGTTCCTCAGCTCCCGCTCTTTGCTCTGGGTCCGGGGAGACGTAGCTCGTCTATGTCAGAGGTGCCCTTCTTTCCGACTTCCACCTGGGTTTGGCAAATGGGGAGCATTAGCAAGAGACAGGAAGGAGGGGAGAAAAGTGAGGTTGGGAATGGATTTCTATCAGTCCCTTCTGGTTGCTGTCACAAAAATACTGTAGACTGAGTGGTCTATAAACATCAGAAATGTATCTCCCACACTCTGGAGGCTGGGAAGTCCAAAATCAAGATGCTGACAGACTTAGTTTCCGACGAGATAGATGGCTGACTTTTCACTGTGTCCTCACAGCGCAGAGCAGGCACAAAGCCCATTAGTCCTCACAACCTAATCACCGCCAAAGGCCCCACTTCCAAATACCATCCCCCTGGAGATTAGGTTTCAACATATGGATTTCAGAGGTGACATAAACATTCCATCTATGATACTCCCTATCTCAGTTAATAGTCACTAACCACGTACTCTACTAAGACTAAAACTGAACACTGATCCTAAACCCATCCTCTGGTATCCCTCACACCCTAAGACCTAGCTAACCCCTCTTCTTGAATTCCTGTTGTCAGTGACATCATTCAGAATCCCATGATCTCATCTACTTCAGCCAGAGTTCTGACCACCAAAAGCTTTGATGGGTTTTGATAGTTCTCCGAGGTCTGAAGAATTAAAAGAGGTATCACCTACACATGTGCACATATTAGGACATGCCTCTTTATGTCTTCTAACAAATGACTACTGTGAAATTTGAAAAAAAATTCCGTTTATGCATATGCTCATTTTTTTCCTAAATATGATTAGGATTATCAGTGTTTATACAAGATAGAGAGAGAGATTAATGTAGCTGAAATAAACATATAATAGAGGGGATGGGCAAGGTCAAAAGTTAGATCTTTCATAAATGAAGCTTTAACTATGGAAGATAAAACTATAAAACTTTTGGAGGAAAATATAGGAGAATATGCTTATGACTTTGGCACATGGGGGGAATACTTAAGCAAGACGCATACGGTATACTCAAGAGAACAGGACTGATAAATTTCTCTGCGTTAAATTAAGGACGTATGTTTAACAAAAGGTCCGTAAGTAAAAGGAGACGATGTATAATACCCTGACTATCCAAATTATTTTAACTACGAGTTAGAAAAAGAAAACGGCTCAACAGAAAAATTGGCAAAATTCTTCAACAGGCATCACATGGAAGAAATGAATGAACAACAAATCACATGAAAAGTTGTGTGATGTTATTTGTGATTCAGAAAAAGCAAAGCGAAACTATGGTGATATCTCCTTTCTCACCCATCAGGTTGGCAAAAATACTTAAATGTGCAAGATCAAATGTTGACAAGGCCACGGGAAAATAAGAATGCATGAGTGTGTTGGAGGACTGGTAGATTGCTGAAACACAATCTGAATGCCATTTCCATTCCTAGTTGTCCAGTTAGACAATGAGACGCTCTTGGAAGTGGACATCAGGACACAAGATTCAGCATGTCCACAGCTTACAAAAGACAAACAAGCAACCCAAACCCAAAAAGCAACAACTAAGGAAAATCTGTAAAAACTTAACGAGCAGACCAGATGAATATACTGTGGAGTATGAACCGGTGGGAGGTAGGATTCAGCAAAAAACACGAGTAAACCACAGGTAAACCAGTGGACAGGAGCCAGGATGGCTCTTAGTCTTGGTCAATCAAAGGTCATCATAAACCAATGCATGGTCCATAAATCCATTTATAATGAGTTGTTTTTGAAGTGGAAAAGCTAAATCATACATTGTTTGAGAATGCACATGCTTGGGGCACCTGGGTGGCTCAGTCGGTTAAGCGTCTGCCTTTGGCTCGGTCATGATTGGGAATGAGTCCCACATCAGGCTCCCTGTCCAGCAGGGATCCTGCTTCTCCCTCTCCTTCTGCCCCATTTCCCTGCTCATTCTCTCTCTCAAATAAATAAATAAAATCTAAAAAAAAAAAAAAAAGAATGCATACGCTTGTGGCCAACAAAGTTGGATTCCCCGTCCTTAAATGGCTGTTGGTCCCCCCTAGAGCAACCTGGCAGGTGGTGGGCAGCCGAAAGCCAGGTGCCCAAGTCTAGTCTGAAAGTTAATGCGTTTCAGGTTCATCCTGATATGTATATATTTGTTGTCTAGTTATCCTTTTGCTATTACAACTTTCCTTCCTTCTTTCTTTTTCTCCTTTCCCCCCCTCTCTCCCTCCCTTTCTTCTTTCTCTCTCCCTTTCTCCCTTTCTCTCACCCTCCCTCGCTCCTTCGATTTTTGCCTCCTTTCCTTCCTTCCTTCCTTCCTTCCTCCCTTCCTTCCTTCCCTCTGTCCCTCCTTTCCACCAGCGGAATTCAGTGAACTGAGAGAATCTACAAAAAAGAGCACATAGAGGTCTCACATTTCATCTTCCACTCTCCCTAAAATTATCAACTTTAAGGCCATCTTCAAAGTGAAGCAATTAAAAATCTCAGTGAAAGATGAATAAATAAAAAGATGAGGTATAAGAAGGTCAACGGGGAAAAAGAAAAACTGAAAGTTTAAGAAAACCAGAAGTCCAAGAATTTAGGGGTTCAGTCTAAGGAAATTAAAGGGAGCAGAAGAAATATCAATCTGCCCTTGGAAAGGTAAAATAAAAAAAAATGTAAACTTATTAACAATCAATAGAAACATTAAAACAATCATAGCCGACCACCGCACTAGCTCAGAACTTGCAGTGATCTCATTAGGTCAAAGTTCAACCACAAAAAGGGTAACTAATAAGAGTGAAAAGAAGATAAATAATTAAAAGGTCACTTATAAAGCAGATTAACAAATCAAAACAACGAAAGCTGGACGGTCCCTCGTTATTCAAAAAACGGTGAATCTGGATCTTTCCATGCGGCAGGAAAAGTGCTTGCTACCAGCCATTAAAGCTCAGACATTAAAGGACGGGAAAATTGTGTCCGTGTTCAATTATTCCATAGCAAATAATACGATATAAAATATTTAAGGAAAAAATAGACACAAATTTTAAATGATTGTGAAGATGAGAGAGGAAAAGGAGTTGGAATTCTGAAAGCGTAAAAGGTTAATATGAGAGAAAACCCATTAAGCCGCCTTCAATGTGCATCTGGGTCCCACACTGAGAGGCCCGGAGGCCTCGGGGTGGAGGGCAGAGGCTGTGCTGTCTCCTCCCCAGGGTGGCCCCAATCCCCCAGCCCTGCCTCCCACGGTCCCCATTTGTCAAACGGGAATCAGGACGTTTCCTGGGGGTGGGGCTTGGTGAGAAACTGAGCGATCATGAATGGAAGACGTTAGTACAGCATCTGAGTACGGTCAGCTCCCTCAGCAGGAGCCGAGTGCCCCTAAAATATGTCAAAGCGATGAATTTCGGAGACTACAGGGCTGAGGAAAGCAAATGAGTCCACGGGAAGGCAGCCAAGGGTTCTATCCAGTCTGTGGGGAGCTGCCCTAGGATGGGTGGGGCTACTGGGGGGGCAGAGGGCTGACCCCAGTGGGAGGGTCATAACCTCTGACCTCTCTTGCCTGGGAGCTTCCCCAGGTTTGGGCTTCTGGGGTCTGCTCCAGCTTCTGAGATACTCAGTGGCAGACATGAGGCCCTGCCCAGTGTCCATCCTCCACACCCCCATAATGGCGGTCAGCCCTCTTTAGATTCCCGATTCCCCGACCCCTCAAGCCCACTAAGAGTCTATTTAGTCTCCCTTGGGGCCTCTTCTCGTCTGGGTGTAGGAAAGAACAGCGGCCCTGGCAGCTGAACTCAGGATGGAGCCCCCGTGGCATCTCAGCCACTCAAACCAACATTCCCAAGTTTTCGTTGGAATGTCCTGCTCAGGGTCAGCCCGCTTGTCCCACCGTTTAATTAAGGTGGCTGGTGTGTTTGGAGGGCCGGCTGCGAGGTCCCCACTGGGACCACAGAGCCGCTGGAGACAAATGAAAACAATCTGTCTGCTTTTGGGTTTTTTTCTGTTTCTCCCCAACTTGGTGTTCCACGTGACCATCTCACGGTGAGAGGGGTTCGGGGAACTGCATTTTAGGATGCGAATAATCCTGGGTGGTTCGCACACTGGCATTTGTAGATTGCATGGAAATATGTGAAGAGTGAGAAAAAGAGAGAGCAAATTGGCAACGGTCGGTATCAAATCACAGAGGAGAACAACTTTCAGGGATTGCTAAGGCGGAAAGTAATATCTTAAGCGATCTTACAGTCAGGAATATTGGCAATGTCAAGAGTGTTCCATTTTATCCTCCAGCGGGAGCAACATTTGCAAGCAAATTTGGCAGAGGAAAAGATCCTAAAGTACATTCTTAATTCTCTACATTTTCTTTCATGTAAACTGCCAATAAAGAAAATTAAAGAACTGAAGGGGGTTCAGAGGGAGGAAAAGTGCTGGTTTGCTGCCTACGAAGCACTGGAGAAAATTAAGAAGGCAGTTGTGTGGATTGGCATTGCGCTAGAGGACCTCTGTTCGTTCGTTCTTTCTTTCTTTCTTCTTTCTCCTTCCTCCCTCTCTTCCTCTCTTTCTCTCTCTTTCCTCCCTTCCTTCCTTCCTTCCTTCTCTTTCTTTCTTTCTTTCTTTCTTCCTCTCTCTCTTTTTCCTCCCTCCCTCTCTTTCTTTCTCTCTCTCCTTCCTTCCTTCCTTTGTCAAAATCCTCCATAGAGCATCCATGAGCTATGCCTAAACAGCAGAAATAGTCCCAGAACAGAGACTTCACAGTTAGTTAACCTGGAGCTGGAATTTTAAAAAAAATCTATTGATCTGATAAAAATACAGCAACCTGAAGTCTTATATGCATACATATATTCCCCTCATACATTCTTCTTTAAATGACCATGAGGAAAGGTCTGTAGCATCATTGGAATTCCAGAAACATCAAAACCTTTTTACAAACACTGAAGTTAAGATGACACTGGGGAAACATAATGCATAGAATTTCAAGAGAGGTAATTCAGTCTGCCTGAGTAAGACTTCTCCCTTCCAAATTTCCATTGAAATGACCAAAGAAGTATGAAAATAGGAGGGGAAAAATCAGTCTAAGTGCTTAAGAGGGGAAACTGTCATCCATCTGCCAGAGACCATAAGGAAATTCTGCAGGACTGACATACAGAGGAGAAGCCACTACCTTGTCCCCCGAGCAGCCTGGAGTCACAGCAGCATAGCGGGGGAGTAAAGGAGGCAGTGGGCCACCAAGAGGGGCTGGGCAAGGCCGTAATTTCCAGGGCCTCAGTGAAGTGCTCGGTGCTGACAAGAAGTGGATTATTCAGAGCTGGGCTTCTAGTCTACAGAAAGCCCAGACAGCAGGCTCCAAGTAGCCATCATGAACTCCAGAAGGAGTGTTGGGTCCTCCTTCTTGCCTTGCATCGGGGCGTGTAGGCAGTGCAAACCTCCCTGAACTTGGGGTCTTCGTCATGGGCTCCGGTGGATCCATAAGAGTCCTGGGAAGCTGTCAGGGGTTTTGAAGGGCCAGGTGGAAAAGGGCATCTGACTTGTGTGATAACCAGTGAACCAGGTGTTGGCAGCCATCAGAGGGACACCTTTTGCAAGGGCGATGGGCATTGTCTCGGGGCTCTCACCGTGGCAATCTGTAAAGTGACCCCATTTGTGTGGTTAGTGTGTCCCTGGACCCAGACCCTGCTGTCTCCTCCTGCCTCCTGTCTCACTCCCATCCTTCAAGGGCATGGCGCGTGTGTACATGCTCAGGCGTGTAGAGGACGTGAGCAGAGGACAGAAGTTGTCTTTCCTGTATGACCCTGCTTTTCCTGAAGTCTTTGTCTCATCCTTCATTCTTTCCCTGGTCTCCCACGACCTGTGTTTTTGATATCGAAGCCAAAGAGTGGCTACTTCTACCTCTTTCTTTCAGTGGTCACAGTCTCGTCCAGAAATAATAAGAAATAATCCAGCTCTGGCATAAAAAGAGTTGGGAGCAAAACATAAAGATGGAGGGACTCTTGGCAGGACAGGGACACACACACACACACATATATATATATATAATATATATATTATATATATAATAACTATCCTGTCTCCTGGGTCTCCATGTTGACCACTGATGATCTTAGGGCTTTCATAATTTAGTATATATACATTATATATATAATATATATAATAGGGATGCCTGGGTGGCTCAGTGGGTTGAGCCTCTGCCTTCGGCTCAGGTCATGATCTCAGGGTCCTGGGATGGAGCCCCACATCAGGCTCTCTGCTCAGCGGGAAGTCTGGTTCTTACTCTGCTATTCTTTCTCTCTCTCTCCCTCTCTCTCTCTGTCAAATAAATAAATAAAATCTCTAAAAATATATATATAATAGACAATATATATTAATATCTTATGATATGTAATATTTACATATAGTATCCTAAATATAATATTTATATAATAATATGAAATAGATATTATACTATATTTCATATATGGATATTATACACTACATTCACCTTATACGTTATATATAATAGACTTATTATATATGTATATATGTGTGTGTATATAGTATACATACATATAATAAGGAGATTATAGAGGCTGAGAAGACCTCAGACTTGCGTTTGGCAAGCTGGAGATGGAGGAGAAAAGAGTAAAATTCCATCCAGAGTGGACGGTCTGAGAATGAGGAGGCTGCTGGTAGACATTCCACCCTGAGTCTGGGCTGAAGGCAGGAGTGACTGATGGCCAAGCACTAGGACAGTCAGGAAGAGAGATTTTCTCTACTTGTGGGGGAGGGTGTGGGGCCGACCCTCATTGGGGAGGGAGCTCTCCTTTACTCAGCTAGAAATGCCTGCACAGACACACCCAGAATGATGTTGGATGGAATGTCTGGGCACCTGGTGACCTAGCCAGGTTGACACATCAAATTAACATCACACCGATCCTGTGTCAGTGAAATGAACTATCATTGGTTTCTATCAAACGAACACTTGCCACAGTAAGAAGACCAGCTGGGAAGGGGCCTCACAGTCTCTCCTCTTTCTATGCACGTAGTTGTGTTAGCTGATGCAAGGTTCCTAAGGGTGCTGCCAAGAAAGAGAAGCTGAACCAGCCTCCCGGGGATGTGGACCAGGGTCTCTGACTAAGGCCACATCGGTTGACTCTTGCTATGGGTCAGTTTTACAGTTTCTTCTAAAATGGCAGATTAACAGCCCAAATACATTGGTTCATCTGGGCATGTGCTACAATGGTCTCCCAGCTGCACGGAAGTAAAGAGGAGAAATAAAGTCAACCACCAGCCAGAGGGCAAGTGTGCCACCAGCTTTGCTGCCCACCAGAATCCCAGACCAGTGTGGGCCAATACCATGACCTTGAAAGGAAAGAACAAAACATTCCAGGACAGTGATTCTCAACCAGGGGTGGCTTGGTCCCTAGGGGATATTTAGAACTATTTGGAGATAATTTGGGATTGTCATAACAAGGGGGATGCTACCAGAATCTGGAGGGCAGAGGCCAAGGTTGTTGCAAAATGTCCAAAAATGCCCGTGACATTCCCCTCCACCAACAATGAATCATCTGGCTCAAAACACCCATATTTCAAGTTTGAGAAACCATGGTCAACCAAGAACAAGCAATGTTCTTCATCCTTCACTGCTACTGGGATGGCATCTCTTTAAGGCACCCCTTGACACCTGTTTGGCCATAAGGACACTTGCCCCACTCTGCTTCCTGGAGCCCCTGAGCCCTTTCACGGTCTGGTATTTTGCCTGTTGTTCCATCTTCCTCACTTGTTTCTCAGCTAGGTTCCTTCATCCTACTGGTCTCCAGGAAATGCAATGGGCTCAGAAGGGCTTTTCTCAACCACCAGTCTAAAGTGGAATCCCTTCCCTGGGGCGTTCTGTGAGATTTGCCATATTTCTTCCTCAGGGCTGGCTTTCACTGGTAACCATTGAATGTAGAGTCCCATGAGAGCAAGACCGTGGTTGGCCATCACTCCCTTCAAGGACGGCCTGGCACGAGAGAATAAATAGCCTTGGAATGAATGACGTCTCCCGAGTGTTTTTCAGTCATGGGGGCTGGGCCCCTTTCCTTTCCATGGTGATACGGACTCTTGTGAGAGGAAAGGTCAAGATGTTTTTTTAGTCTAAGATGATATCATGATACACTCAACGGTGTATAAGAACTTTCACAGTTAAGTATGTGACCAACTACGCCCATTGTTCTTTGATCACTCTGGATTTCTCATCTGGGTCAGAATGTCTCCTCCTAGTTTTCAAAGCCATGTTATTTCTGTTAAAGTGTTTCTTTCTCAGTGTAAACTTGAAGATGATTAATTCAAACTGAAGGGGTTCTATATGGAACTTTATTAAACTCATATAGGAATTCTATTCACTGAATAAGAACTTGATCCATACTCCTCCTCATGGCTTCCAAGACCCTGTGTGATGAGCCATTGGTCTTCTCAGTTCTCACGGGGTTTGAGTCCTCCTGGACGTTGTGGATTCCCCAAGAGCCAGCACTTTCTATCGCTTAGAGCCCTTCACACTTTCCAGTCCCCTCTGCCCTAAGATGTCCCCAGCAGTCCCACACCTGTGGACACTTCATCACCCACTCATGCTTCGTTGGAAATATCATGGCAGGGAGAAGCACCCTTCCTGCCCCAGACTGGGAGAGACCCTCTCACCCCATACACTGACTGCATCTGCTGACCCTTTGCTAACTTCCATCACATTTAATAGCCATCTAGAATTACTGTCACCGGTCTCTCTGTCTGCTGACTGTTTCCTCTCAGTAGAATATAGGCATCAGGCAGAGAGGATTTTTTTCCCTGACTAGTTCACTACCTGGTCCAGGTGCTTAGAAAAAGACCTCAAATGATCAGGAACCCAAATATTTGTCATGAGTGAATGCATAAATAAAGGCATACATGGGAACTCAGCCAACAGACTCTAAAGACATAAACTTGAGAAATTCTCTTATTTTTTTCTGAATTTAAAATGACCTGGAAGACATTGTATCTCTGACAATGAATCCCATGTTCTGCACACTGTCTTCCTTCCCATCTCTGAGGCACTGATGCTGTCAAGGTAGAGCCATCCCTAATTCTCCAGTAGAATGCCTTGCAATGAAGGAAAAGTCTCAGCTCTGAGCTGTCCAGTGCAATAGCTACTAGCCTTATGTGATTAGTGAGCACTTGAAATGTGGCTGGTGTGACTAAGGAATTGCATTTAAAGTGTAATGCTTTGGGAATTTCAAATTTTATTGTATCTGAATTTAAATAACTACATGAGGTTAATGGCTACCATGCTGGATAGTCCATTTCCATTCCAAGTTAATACAGATGTGCTTCTCCATTTTCTTTTCCTTTCACCTTTTTTTTTAGATAGTAATAAAAATTATGATGCTCTATGTTCAAACTTACTCCTTATGACTCCTAGAGTAACTTTTTAGATTTATTGAAATGGAAAGCTCTAGATCACCTAACGTTGATTTTAAAAACAAGGAACACAATAAGACCTACAAGTTAATACCATTTACGTAAATTGATTAGAAGCATGTTTCTATGTAACTACTCTAACATTTTATAAGGATATATAGCATCTTTGATAAACATACACACATATCCTAGAAATGTGTAGTGTCTTTGATACATACATGTTTATATACTTTTGATACACAACAAACATGTAGACGATGATGTATGCAAAACTGTTAATGTTTCCATCTCTTAAATATTTTATCTCTTACTCTTTTTCCTTATCTAATCACAAGGAAATTCCAAGCCAATATTAAATAATAGTATGAGATATTTGTATTTAAAAAGAATATGCACCGGAAAGATTAGTCAAACACATTAGCTAGTGTGTCTTTAGGACTGGGGAGATGGCACCAAAAGTAAGAAAAGATGAAGATCAGAGTCACCACACACAGACCCACTGACAATGTGTCGTGAACTGAGGAGTCTGTTAACTCAGATCTCCATGCCTTGGATCCAAATATTGTTATTTGTTACCTCATCACTATGGACTGAATTATGTCCCCTCAAAATTCCTCTGTTGAAGCCCTGGTCCCCACTGTGACTATCTGGAGATAGGAATTAGGGTTAAATGAGGTCATAAGGGGGAAGCCCTAATCTAAGAGAACTGTGGCTTTGCAAGAAGAGGAGGAGATCTCTTGGCCTCATGAGGACTTAGTGAGAAGGTGGCCATCTACAAGCCAGGAAGAGGGCTCTCACCAGAACCCAGTCATGTTGGCACTTCCATCCCAGATTTCTGCTCTCCAGAACTGCGAGAAAATGAATCTCTGTTGTCTCAGCCCCCAAGTCGTGCTATTTTATTATGGCAACCCAAACTGACTAAGGCAATCACATTCTTATTCCATGAAAATCTGGTATTTCAAAAGTTTGGATTATTCAGTCCCTGGTTTTTGGACAGTTAACTAAACATTTTTATTAAAAAAGACACACGCACACAAAGTTTTCCTCTACTGCATATCTTACGCCAAATTCCAAATGGACTAAAGATTGAAATGTGTAAAAAAAAGAAACCATGATTGAGTAGGTTTTATTTTATGAAGATAGGAATTTTTATAAAAGATTTAGTTATTTATTTGAGAGAGAGAGAGGGAGGGAGTGGAAGAGGGCATGGGAGAGAGAATCTTTTTTTTTTTTTTTAAAGATTTTATTTATTTATTTGACAGACAGAGATCGCAAATAGGCAGAGAAGCAGGCAGAGAGACAGGCAGAGAGAGAGGGAGAAGCAGGCTCCCTGCTGAGTAGAGAGCCCGATGCAGAGCTCAGTCCCAGGACCCTGAGCCAAAAGCAGAGGCTTAACCCACTGAGCCACCCAGGTGCCCCTGGGAGAGAGAATCTTAAGCAGACTCCCTGCCGGGCACGGAGTCAGATGTGGGGCTCGATCTCACAACCCTGAGATCATGACCTGCGCCACAACCAAGAGTCAAATGCTTAATGAACTGTGCCACCCAGGTGCCCCAGGATAGGAACATTTAAACATGCTTCACAAGGCTAATATAATGGGTCAGATTAGAAGGTCACAGATGCACAATAATACAATTAGCCTGATAGGCAAACTACCTCTCCTCCCAAAACACTGGATAAAATTCAGTGTTCATTTTGATTAAAAGCTCTTGATAAAGTAGGAATGGGAGGAAACTCTCATTAAAACAAAAATGAGGTCTGTCTTAAATTGAGTCAGCTCCCTATTTGATGGTAAGAACCATAGGGCTTACCGCTGAAATTAGGAACAAGGTATAAATATCTCCTGGTGAATATTATCACTTAACACTGGTTTGGAATTTCAGTCCCTCGTGATCAGACAAGGAAAATGAATAATAGAAAATGTTTAATAAGTGAAAAATTATGTTCGTGCAGATGGTGTTATTATTGGCATAGAAAACTAAAAATAATTGTTATAAAATTGATGAAGACTGATGAAAAATTTCAATAAAGGGAAAGTTATGAAAGAAACAAAAAGAAATGTACAAAAAGAATATACTTGCTATATTTCAGGAATGTGTAATTGAAAAGTATAATGGAATAAGGATTCCATTCAGGAATCATAAAAAAAAATCTCAACTTGTGGTCACATTGACAGAAAACTGTAGGGCTTTTATGAAAAAAAAAATTCACTGAGGAATGTGAAAGATTAGAATATAAGGAAATTTTGCCTGAGAAGATTATATAAAGATCTCAATCCACTCCAAAGAAATCTATAATTTAAATAGAATTTCAGGGATGTCTGGTGGTTCAGTTGGTTGAATGCCTGCTTCTTGATTTCCACTCAGGTTATGATCTCGGGGTCATAGAATCCCGCCCCATGTCAGGCTCTGTGCTGGGTGTGGATCCTGCCCAAGATTCTCTCACTCCTGGGCGCCTGGGTGGCTCAGCGGGTTAAGCCGCTGCCTTTGGCTCAGGTCATGATCCCAGGGTCCTGGAATCGAGTCCCCACATCGGGCTTCTTGCTCAGCAGGGAGCCTGCTTCTCTCTCTGCCTCTCCTTGCCACTCTGCCTGCTTGTGCGCGCGCTCTCTCTCTCTGGCAAATAAATAAATAAATAAAATCTTAAAAAAAAAGATTCTCTTACTCCTTCTCCCTCTGCCCCTCCCCTCTCCCCCCAACCCAGCTCACACACTCTCTCTAATAAATAAATAAATAAAATGTTAATGATTTAATAGGAATTATTTTGGAGATTGAAAATAAAGGAAAACAAAACCTTATCTCAAATAACAAATGGTTAAAAACAGTCCAAATTAGAAGAGTACTGAGTCCTTTTTTTTTATAATGTTCAAATAGGAGGTAAAGTTATAATGAAAATATTAGGTGAAAATAAAGTCTACTTAGGAAAGTTCTTTCTACAAATGACATCAAAGGTGGAGATCATGATAAAAACACTTTAGGTTAACTGCACAAAAAATTACTTTGTTGTTCAGAAACATCATGAATAAAAATTAAAGGGAAATGACAAACTGGGTTAAATATTTGGAAACAAGAGGTTACTATCTTCAACATGTAAAGAGCTCTTCCAAATCAATAACCATATAAAAACACAATAGGCAAACACTTTATAAAGAAATTTCTCAGAAGGAGACATACAAATTAAACATATAAATATATGTTATTTCACCTGAACAAAAAGCAAGGAAACTAAAATATGAAATATAACATTTACCCACACCACACTGAGCATAATTTGAATGTTTTCACGGCACTAAGGGAAATGGGCAATCATGTTCATTCCCAGAGGGAACGCAGATAGCTGTGAATTGTCTCCAACTCAGTTTCTCAATGTATGCCAACAGCCTTAAACTTGGGAATTTTCTTTGATCTAGCAATTCCTCCTCTAGGACTTTTTGCCTCCCACAAAAGATCCTTAAATCAAGAGTTACTTATAAGGCTCTTCTACAGAAAGCCTTTTGTAAGTTGTGAGGGAGACAATAATCAAAAGCAGAAGCAAGGTATTCAAACTTAACACGTGTTAAATAATTTATAGAGCAATTGTTAAATGTAGAAGTATACTTAAGTGAAGTAAATTAGGTAGCCATATGCAGACTAGGATCTTTTCCCACCTGTTACTGTTCACGGAAATGCAACTGTTTTTACACTGATGGATATAACTCTAGGAGGATACATATGACAATATCACACTTACTTTTTCACTGTGGTGTGAATTCTATCTGCTCCAAACACGACAAATTCATCCCCTTGTAAGGATTGTAAGCTCAATATGAACTCTGCTGAGGACCACAGACAAAAGTCTCCCAGCCAGCAATATCCTTAGTCCCCAAACCAACATGGTGCATCATTGTCATTTTTAAACATCTCCACAACACTTAAGGCTATCTGAAATTATATCATTTTTATCATTTGTTAATATATTTATATTACCTGCTTTGTTTTTTAAAAAAACTTATTTGTCTATTTGAGAGAGAGAGAGAGAGAATGAGCGAGCATGAGTGGGAGGGACAGAAGGACAGATAATCTCAAGCAGGCTCTCCCTGCTGAATGTGGGGCGTGACATGGGGCTTGATCTCATGACCCTGAGATCATGACCTGAGCCTGGCTTGCATGGCTGGAAAAACTTGATCCCTTTTATTGCTCACATTTTTGACTTGAGCTAAATCTAAAATTTTTTTTTAAAGATTTTATTTATTTCTTTGAGATACAGAGAGAGAGAAAGTGAGTGAGTGGTGGGGAGAGGGAGAAGCAGGCTCCCTGCTGAACAGGGAGCCCAATGCAGGGCTTGATCCCAGGACCTGGAGATCACGACCTGAACTGAAGGCAGACATTACCCAGGAACCCCAAGGCATTTTTTTATTTTTTATTTTTATTTTTTTTGTCAGAGAGAGAGAGAGTGAGCACAGGCAGACAGAGTGGTAGGCAGAGGCAGAGGAGAAGCAGGCTCCCTGTCGAGCAAGGAGCCCGATGTGGGACTCGATCCCAGGATGCTGGGATCATGACCTGAGCCAAAGGCAGCCGCTTAACCAACTGAGCCACCCAGGCGTCCCCATTTTTTTATTTTTATACAGTCATTGGCATCAAACTTTTTCTTTAATTTTGCTTTCTTGAGAATTATTCAACTAATATAACTATTCTATGAATTTATGAATTCATTCAAATATATTGAATTTTCATCCTTTGGCCTTTGATTTTACCCTTTGAGGACACACACGTCACACGTAAACTGTTCTTGTGCAAGCGATCTGTGCATTAAGGTCTTACCCCTGGGGTGTTCTTCACAAGGCTTGCTGTAAGGGCCACTTTTTTTTTTTAATTTGACAGAGAGGGATCACAAGCAGGCAGAGAGGCAGGCAGAGAGAGAGGGGGAAGCAGGCTCCCTGCTGAGCAGAGAGCCCGATGTGGGGCTCGATCCCAGGACCCTGAGATCATGACCTGAGCTGAAGGCAAAGGGTTAAACCACTGAGCCACTCAGGCGCCCCCGTAAGGGCCACTTTTAAAAATAATCTGAGTATCTAATCATTCGGAATGGGGTATATTATCAACATGAGTAAAAACAAATGATAAAGTCATGACAATGATTTTATAGAATATTTAACAACCAAGAAATGTGTCTAAAATGTACAGAGCAAGCAAATAAAATCAGATCACAAAATCCTACCTCCAGTTTACTTATGGCAAGAAATAGAGGCACCTCTATGAGCTCAGTGAAGGCGTGTTGAACGAGGGAGTGAACATATGGGAAAATCAGAAAGAAATATAGAGTTTTCTTTTCGACAAGACCGCAGCAGGCCGAAAATGCTGGATTGAAAACCAAACAAAAAATGAACAACACGTATTTCTTTTCCTGAAGCATGGCGTGGTTCACAGGAGAGGAAGCTGCAGGACGGTGAGGTTGCAGGGACGCCTGGGTGTCTCAGTGGGTGAAGGCTCTGCCTTGGGCTCAGGTCATGATCCCAGGGTCCTGAGATCGAGTCCCACGTCGGGCTCCTGGCTTAGTAGCGAGTCCGCTTCTCCCTCTGCCTGCCTCCCCCCAACTCATGCTCTCTGTCTCTCTCACTCTGACAAATAAATAAATAAAACCATAAAAAAAGAGAGAGAGAGACTGGGGTTGCACTGTGATAAGCGTATCACTGGCTGTGTCCTGAAGCCATCCGCTCAGGTTAGAATTTCCAGAATTGCAGTGAGAAGCGGGGAAAACCCCACAGCTCTGTCCCTGCCCAGCCGTGAGTAAGGCTGGTTCTGCCTTTCCTGCTCTGGGGGAGCAAGAGGCCAGTCTGTGTGTCCAGTCCCCTTGCCTGGGGGTGGGGAGGCCCAGAGGAGGCATCTGCAGCTCTAGGTTGTGCATGAAGGATTGAACAAGGGCGCACGTGGGAGTCTGAAGTCCTGACTGCAGATTCAGCCTGTCTGAACGCTCACTTCCCAGCACGTGGAACGGAAACGCGGACATCCTTCCCGGTGGCTCCGAGCCTCGGCCTGCGGGCAGACTCCGAGCTGGGGAGCAGGAGGAAGGGGGGCAGGGGGGCTGGCCGGAATCTCAGGCCTCCCACATACTTGCGAGGTGGCTTTGGACCCCTCCTAGCCCCTGGTGCCCTGTAGAAGGAGCCGGTGACACTGCCTTATGGATGAGACCTGGAGAAGGCTCCGCAGACGTGACCTCTGCGGAACACACAGGGAGGGGCGCGCCGGCCAGTCGCTCGCGAGCGTGTTTGCAAACTCGGAACTGCTGATCCAACCTGGGACACAGCGGCCGGCAAACGACACCAACATTTTTATTACGAGCTAACCTGGAGCTACAATTTCCCAAGGGCATAGGAGAGTTTTTGTCGGTTTTCTGAAGCAAAACCAACCGGATGTAGATTTTCTGCTTTTCTGCATTTGCCTACTGAGGGACTTGTTCCTCCCGAAGGGAAGGCCGCGCGGGGAGCGGGGGGAAGAGAAAACTCCGAAGAGCCAGAAGGAGAGCAGAGGATCGAACACGCTAGCGAGACCCGGGGAGAAGGTTTAGGGCCCAGAGCTGCGGCGCTGGGGAGCGGGGCGGGAGCTGGGACTGGGCCCCTCCAGGCTGGGGCAAGTGGGACAGAGACCCAGCCAGCTCTCCCCTTCCTTCCCTGGAGCCCGCTGCCCCCAGCCCAGGCAGGGTCCCTCCGCTCCCAGCGCCTCCGCAGAGCAGCAGGAACGACCAGTGACAACGACAGAATCGCCCTTGTCTCCATTTTTCTTTACATGTGATGGGAAACGAGGGAGAAAAGTGAAAGACAAGAGTCCATGGGATACCGACGTCCGCTTTCTCCTGCTTCGGATGACGCTGGCTGAGTCCCGAGCTTTAGACACTGAACCACGGTGACTTTCCCCAGCCAAGTGTGTTCAGTGATACGGCTTTCTTGTGCTTACTATGACTTATTTAGTGAAAACTCATCCTGGCTTTTGTAAAGGTGAGAAATTAATATTCTGAAAAATCGAGCGTGTAGATGAAGAACCCAGCAAAAGCAACGTGACGTTCACAGAGAGAATTTGTACCTGAAGGTATGAGTGTGCACACACACACACACACACACGCAATAAACCCCAGAGATTTCCCACTGACACGGAGCAGAACAGAGGATCGTGGCCTTTTCTAGAGTGTTTTCTTCCAGGAAATGTGCAGTGGCCTCAGGAGAACCTTTTCGTTCATTGTGACCAAGGGCGGTGTAGAGCACCAGGTGGCAATCAAACTGTCTGCTTTTGTCCCCAATTCGCCACTTAGTGTGTGAGCCTGGGATGGTCGCCCTTCTTCTTTGGGCCTCTGTTCCCTAGGCTGTGCAGGGAGAGGGTGGGACAGAATTCCAAGAATAAACACAAAGGTGGGAGGTTTCAGAGACGGTGCCCTGTGTCCTGTGTTGTCACAAGTCCCCACCAGGGGACAGCATTTGCATAGTCAAATGGAAGCTTGGCCACATGCAGAACCGGTCCGGACTTGCAGCATTTGTCACTGCAAGCCTGAATCCGCCTCTGCAGAGGCCGACAACGGTGTCAGCAGGTGGGACAGTGGCCTGCACAGAGGGGTTGGTCGCTGGGCCCCCAGCTGCCCTGGAGGGGACACTCGCCCCACCCTGAAGCCTCCAGCCAGAGGGGCCACCTCTGATGGCAGCATTCGCTTCCCAGGGTCCTTCAAAGCATCAGATTTGTCCTGATGGCTGAACGCTTCCCGGCTGCAGTTTGATGCCCTCGATGAGCATGTAGCATGTTTTGCCTCATTCACTAATTGGTTTTCTTGTCCTGTCCCTTAAACAGGGGCAGAGATGTCTGCCAGAATTTGCCTCCACACTGGAGTGGTTACCTTCATTGGTGGTTTTCAAAAAGATGCCTGGAAATCCACTAGGTGCTACCCCAGGGGTCACCTGGCAAGCCCCAAGACGGGGAAGCCATCCCAGACTCGGCGCTTTCCGTCGGGTGGTGCCAGAACCCCTGGGCATAGCACAGACCAGGTCCAAACCAAATCTCCAGGTTGCACGGAGGGCCCAGAGACTGGGGATTTGGTGAGTTACTTTTGTGGTCGTGGCAAAGGGAAGAAGGTCAGAACAGGGCTCCACTCCCCCTAGAGTGTGCTTAGCTGTACCCTCCCCAGCCTGCGCCTGCCCCTCCCCCTTCCCACCAAAAATGCCACTCAGGTAGCTTAGAAACCCTCCAACGCCTGCATGGGCTGCTGGGGACAGGCGTCCCTCGAGATGAATCGTTGAATATTCACTGGTCCCCCGGCCCTGGGAGGAGCTGCTGCCGAGCCTCTGGGTCCAGGAGACAGGTTTTTGCCCTTGGGGAGTTTTCAGGATGAGGCTGCAAATTCAGGACTCAAATACAGAAACGGACAGCGAGCTGGAGGACCCAGGAGAGAACATGCTCATGCTGCGGCAGCCAGGAGACATCCTGTCAGCCTCCCTTGACCTGGAGGTCTGGAAGTGGGGAGAAGATCTTGAAAAGGGGAGAACAATAAAGACAGGCCAAGGGGAATGACCAGTCACATTTGGAGCGGCACGTGGTCAACAGAGTGTGCATGGTAGCAGGCAGGGAGGGGACCGTGTCAAGATGATGGGACAAGTTTCGGGCTTTACTGGTTTATCAAAGTTATCCAGTGTTAGAAAGTATGTGGACAACTAGGCATTCTGTACTCTTTGTGGATGTGTAAACCATCACTTTTTTTTTTTTTTCCTGGATGGTTTGGTACCATGCCTCAAAATTAAAAAAAAAAAAAAAAAAAAGTATACATTTGTGATGTGACCGTCAAGCCACGTCAGGGAATTTCCCCTAAGCAGATAAGCACACAAATGTGAGAGGCATATGTGAAAAGCTGGTTGTCGCAGAATTGGGTTTTAATAGTCAAAAATTAGAAAAAAAATCTACGTGTTCTTTAAAATGGAACTCAAATAATGATATGCGAGAACCATCGAGTAAAAAGTAATACGCATCACAGCAAGGGGCTCGTACGTTGTTCAGTGCAACAACGTCTGGAGCAGCAGTACACAATGAGGCGTCTTACAAGAAGTGGTTCACCCATGTGTGAGAGCAGATGCCCATGCGGGATGGTCTGGGACAGCGCTCGCCCAAAATTAACCCATACCTGTGATGTTTTCCTGCGTACTTCATGTGTCGTCTTGACTCTTCACAGCAACTGTGCATGCCATTTTTATAAAAACTTTGCAGAGGAACAGAACCAACAGAATACTGCAGAGAGAGAGAGAGAGAGAGAGAGAGAAATGTAGAGGGTGGCTTGACATGGTGATAGAATCCAGACCTAGAATCTGCAGGGTCAGCCAGCTGGCTGGCGGCCCAGGGAAGAGCTGACATTACAGAACAAGTCCAGCGGCCATCTGCTGGCAGAATTCCTTCTTCCTCAGACGATGTGGGTGTTTGTTTGATGCAGACCTTCAACTGATTGGGTGAGGCCCACCCACATTCTGGAGGGCAATCTGCTTTACTCAGAGTCTGCTGAATTCAAACGTTAATCTCATCCAAAGAACCCTTGCACAGAAACAGGCAGAATAATAGCGGGACAAGTACCTGGCACTGTGGCCCAGCTGACCTGACACACAAAATGAACCATCCCAGGTAGTGCCCAGGATACACTGGTGTTGGGCTGGTTGTGGGCACCCTGAGAGTTTCTAAAGGATCCTTGCAGGAGGTGCTCATGACACAAGGTGCAGGGGACGTGCAGGGGTCATAAGCAGGGGCAGGTGCGACGCAGGCTTTGTTTTACTTGGCTGGCTAGATAAAATTGGAATCCCATACAGAGTTCCCGAATCAAAGAAAAAGCTACAAAGGAAACTGAGGAATGTGAGTTCTTTTCCTACCTTGGACGGAATTTGAGCTTTCACAGACAATGGCAGACCTGGCCAGAAAAGCAGCAAGAGACCTCCTGAGTCTCTGAAGCAAGTGTGATGTGCTGCTGTAATGTCCCAGTCTCCGGGTCCTTCCAGGGAGCTCTCAGTAAATACTGGATGAGTCATAAATGAGTGAACAAATTTCAGTGCCCACGCCCTAGGTCTGTCCTTTGTACTTTACATAATAAATCTCATCGTGTCCTCTCTACATTGGAAATAACTTGCTAGCCCTTCATTAATTATGAGGCAGTAGCAAACACACACTCTCACCGACCTAAGAAAAGCTAGATTGTTAGTCTTCATAAGAATGGAACATTTGTTGAACAAACGCTAATAGAAGCACACAACACAGCCCTATCTTCTCAGCCCATTTTACAGATGAGGAATCGAGGCTCGGATTAGGTAAGCACAGTGCGCAGAAGCACACAGCTAGGACCTTGCAGAGGGGGCATCAGACCAGGAAGTCTGGCAGCAGAGTCCCTTTCTCTGACTGACAAGGACTCGGTCTCCGAGGAAGCGGTCTGTAGGCACAGAGACGCTGGGGAGGGATGCACAGCCCAGACCCTACCCTTTGGAAGCCCACACTCTGGTCGAGGAGATGGGCCACATCGATGGCTGAGTGTGTCAGCCATGGGACAGCCACACACCAGAGGAGGTCATGAGTGTGAGCACGTCTCTCTGGCCACTTCCCAAGCTTCCCAGAGCAACCATCCTGGGGGTCCCCCATGAGGGCAGAAGTGACCCCATCCCAAGCCTGCCAGGTCTTTGAACAGGACCCACGGGACTCCCAGGTCTGCTTGCCAGGGTCAGCAGGCTGGAGGGAAGAGGGCAAGGTCATCTGTAGTGGTGAGGAAGGAGGGGGTTGGAACTGAGGGTCAATATTAAACTCGAAATTTCCAGAAGCTCACTTTTCAACTAGTCTTTTCTCCTCAAAAATGGTCAGGGTGCTTGCTCGAGTCCACCAACTCAGCTGAAGGCGCCGTTCAGGTCTTGTGCCTGCTGCAGGCAAGCTGGCCTCATGGAAGGGAAGAGAGAGTGAAGACGAACGGGGCCATGGGTCTGCAAGCT
Organism: Taxidea taxus jeffersonii; assembly: GCA_003697995.1. Lineage (NCBI taxonomy): Eukaryota > Metazoa > Chordata > Mammalia > Carnivora > Mustelidae > Taxidea > Taxidea taxus. The sequence continues at coordinate 258,261 of ML104890.1, read as the reverse complement.
TCTGTTCCCATTTGCTCCCACCACACCGGGTGAAGCCTGGCGGCTGGGCCGAGCCCGATGCTGAGGACAACTCCAGAAAATCCAGCCAGTCCTGTGTTCACAGACAACATGTAAACACGTCCCGTTCTCTTCAGTTCTGCCCCAACTTAATTGGTTAAATCCACATGATCCCGTTCAAAATCCTAAAGGAATCTTTGGAGGGATTTTACACAATGAACCCAAATTTCCTAAGTCAGCATGGATGAGCATTCAGGATGAAGTAGAACTTTCCCTGAGGGGTGTCCAAATTTATCACCAAGCTTCAAACACTCTGAGCCACCGTGCCCACATCAGAATTGATTGATCGGAACAGAAATCCTAAAAATCAGACTCATCTTGAGTGTTTGAGCGCGTGTGTTGGTAAAGTCCAGCTTGGGCTAGAGATGGACTTTCAGAGCAGGGAGGCAAAGCCAACATCGGGCCAGCGATGGCAGACGAAGACTGAAGCCATGTGTCTCTTCAGCAGCACAACAAGAGAAAATACAATATAATGTATTAAATAATTAAAAGTAAAGTTCAGACAAAATCACAAAACGTAAGTGAATTTACACAATAATGAAGTAAGGCAGGGATTTAAGGCAGACATCGTAACCAAATGACTGATAGATTTGTATTTCTTGTTTTTTTAAGATTTTTATTCATTTATGTGACAGACAGCAGGAGAGCACAAGCAGGGCGAGTGGGAGAGGGAGAAGCAGGCTCCCCACTGCAGGGAGCCAGATGTGGGGCTCGATCCCAGAACTCTGGGATCATGACCTGAGCTGAAGGCAGAGGCTTAATGGCTAAGCCACCCAGGGCACCCCCCAGATTTGCATTTCATAAACATTTAAAGGGACATGAAGTGGGGCGCCTGGGTGGCTCAGTGGGTTAAAGCCTCTGCCTTTGGCTCAGGTCATGATCTCAGGGTCCAGGGATTGAGCCCCATGTCAGGCTCTCTGCTCAGCAGGGAGCCTGCTTCCTTCTCTCTCTCTGCCTGCCTCTCTGCCTACTTGTGATCTCTGTCTGCCAAATGAATAAACAAAATCTTTAAAAAAAAATAAAAAAATAAAGAACCATGAAGTAATTTTTTAATTGAAAAATATATTTCAATAACAAAAATATATTTGTAAAATATATGGCGACAAGGATTCAGTGTACATATTAAAAGCACCTACAAACTAATGAGTTAAATATAAAAACGTTGGTGAGTAATGTAGCCATCGGCTTTACAGAGCATATAAAATAACTCGAGTCAGACACAAAGAAACAAAAATTATTCATGATATGTACGGGATTCTCTTTGTCTTGTTTGTTTATATGTCTTATATTCAGTTACCTTAATTTTCTTGTCATTTTTCATTGTTTCTAATAGATAATAGTTTAGTTTTATGTAAACATACCCCAGAGTGCTCTAGCTTTGTGACTTCTGTATCGTTTCTAGAAATCCGATGGTCAATTTGATCTTTTCAGAAGTTTGGAAGTATTCTGTTCTCTACAGTTTCTATAATTTCATTCTGAGAATTTATCCCGTCAGCACATTTAGAATTAATTTTGTGTGCAATCAGATGCAATCTAGCTTTATCCAGCAGCCTTGGTAGTTACAACGCATTCAACATTTATTCTCTTTCTAATCTGTTACATTATATCAACGGGCATCCATTTGTCCATCTGGCACAATTCATTGACAGTTTTGGTGGGCTATAGGGTCGTCTTATTAGACAAGCATTACTGCCTTAGAACACGTGTTTCTATCGGGTAGTATGATCAACCCCAAATGCACCCCCTTTTCAGTGTTTTAATACGTCTTCACATTGTTTTCCTAAATCAGCTTTGTAACTTTCCAGAAGGTCCCGATACAGGCTTAGCTGTGGTAATAGAGCAAGTGCAGGTGCATATTTATAGCTTGCCTGTAAGCCGAATGGATGGCTCAGTGGGGAGGGATAGGGTTAAGATTCCAAGAACACAGGACACAGTGTATTTGGTGATGTTCCAGTTAGAATCAAAGGCACAACCAGATGGGTAGCTTTGGAGAAAATGATTAAGACGGCTAAGAGCAGAGATTTCCTGTTTCGGTGTAAGCATGCCAGAGCCGGTTCCTGCCTTGCGGTCGGGGGCAACTTTGTTTTACAGTGGACAAGTCCCCGGGAACGACGCAGGGTCCGTGCCCTGTGGAAGCCTTCTGAGATGGCCTCGGGGACTTTCTGCTCAGTAGGAATGGACTTCTGGGAGCACAAGTGGGAAAAACAGGCCAGGAGAGAGTGGAGAAGAAGGGGAGTAAAAACAGGCTCTGAGTTTCTGAGCTCCATTCAGAGACATGACCTCATACGTGTTTGTAGCATCCTCATAAGACGAGCAGGAAACGGCTATCATCTGACCTTGACAGAGAGATAAAGTCCATGGAGCTCCATGGAGGTCAGAAGCCGTCCCCTGAGAGGTGGGGATTTATTACAGTAATCGGGGACACAGCAAGGTGGGTTAGGGGCCTCCAAGGTCTACAGAGTCTCAAAGAAAGGGATCGGTATTCTTGAATACAAGAGACTATCATCACTGAGACACGATTGTGCGATGTGTGACAAAGGCGATCCCTTTTGTGGCTCTCCCTGAATTTAACCATCTCATTCGCATACGTCAACAGAGAGACTCAGAAGCGAGCTGTCACCGTCAGTGGGCACAGCCACCCCTCAGGATGAAAGGAGGTTTCCACTCGTGCCTTTGGGCCCAGAGAGGAAATACGAGCCCCGCTTAGAGGAAGGTGTGCTTTATCCAGCACCAGCAGCTGCTTTGTCTCTGGTGACTTGAGCTTGGCTGGACGGCGGGCGCGCGGGCGCGGGGCCAGGTATGCCGACGGAGGAGCCCGTGGTGGTCAAGTGACTGGAGATGGAAGAATCCCATGCGCTTTGGGTGGAAAGCCTGGCTTCGGCTCCTTGCGGCGAGTCGCCCCAGGGGGCTCGGCCGGTGCTCTCAATGATGGAAAGCTGCCCAGAGCCCCGCAGCAGACGCCTCGCCCATGCAGTCTGGCTTCTGTGTGCGCCACGGAGCGTTCACCCTGAGCTCAACAGGGAAGCACACGGCGGGTGGGGAGTGGGGGGAGCTGGAAAAACCACACATGAAATACCCTGACTGGGGATTCTAGCACTTCTGGGGCCGAGCGGCCACATTAAACATGCCCTCCCGAAAAGTGCGGTTTGGAAATTTAACCTTTCCTGGTGGAGGACAATCTGGGCCTCCTCATCGCCAGCCCCAGACTGCAAGGGCTCCAGGGTCAGAGACTGGCCGTGTTCCCCGAGCACTGGGAGCGCTGGGACGTCCCCTCCCACCCACCCGCACTCCCCATTCCCCACCCCCTACCCCAGAATGCCCAGTTGCGGTTTTAACTAATCAGTAGCTGGAGAAACTACAGTAAGACATTGACAGGGTTCGGTTTTTTGGGAGGAAGCTCCTGTTTCCCTTGATTTTCTTTTTCCTTTGTTTTATCCCCAGCAGCCCTGGCGTGGCTCTCCAGTGGTACAGCAATGGGGACCGGGAACGGCATCCCTGATGTGACAGGTCTCACAGTGTGTCGCCTGTGGTGCCTGAGACGGTGTTGGCGGGTCAGTCCCTTACTCACATCCTGAGTGTTCATTTCTTTCACACCGGAAGCTGCCGTAGAGCAGACCCAGCAGCCCCGGGGGTCAGTGTTAAGAACCCATCGACTCTTGTGTTTGTGCCCTGGGTCCCTTTCATAAGACACCTTAATTCTGCCCTTGTCCGTGCACACCGGACAAGGGGAGAGGACCGGGTCCTCGTGTGGATGTTCAGATCATAGCTACCCTAGGCTCTGTGGGTCGAATGGTCTCGCTTCAACTACTCGGCCCTAACGTTGCAGTGTGAAAGCAGCCCTGGGCAATGTGTACATGAATGCACATGCTGTGTTCCGATCAAAATTTACTTATAAAAGCAGGTAGCAGGGGGTACTTTGCTAACGCCTGGTTACTGGTGACCTGACATTGCCCGTCGGGAATGTAACGCTCTAAGAGGTTATGTCTTGTTTCTTTGTTTGTTTGGTCTTCTTACACCTTAACTCATTTAAAAAAGTATTTTAATGATAATTTTTTTTTTAGATTTTCTTTATTTATTTGTCAGAAAGAGAGCAAGCAAGCACAAACAGGGGGAGTGGCAGGCAGAGGGAGAAGCAGGCTTCCTGCCGAGCAAGGAGCCCGATGCGGGACTCGATCCCAGGACCCCAGGATCATGACCCGAGCAGAAGGCAGACGCCCAACAGACTGAGCCACCCAAGCATCCCTATGTTAATTTCTTATGCTAGTTATCATGGACTCAGCCCTAAGTGTTCATAATAATCAACATTTGGCAATGGTAGTTACCCCCAAGCCCACCCCACCTGGATCTAGTGTTCCATTGTCCTACTGAATCCACTGCCCATTGTGCTAGGACGAGTGAAGAAATAAACTGAGGAGTGTGTGGGGGGGGGGAGTTCAGCATTGCTTGTAACCCGGAGCAAAGACCGCAAATGATGGAGGAATAGCTCTGTGTACAAACCTGTTTGTGCCAAGGCCTGTGCTAGGCCCACTGGCCCTGGCAGTCATTCTCCTTTCATTTTGAAGGTCCAGAGCACCTAACTGAACTCCTCAAAGTCGTGCACAAGGTCACGTGTAGGTGCACGGGGCCCCACACTCAGAAACATCCCATTTATGCTTCGTTTCCGGCTCTGCTGTCCTCATTTTGAAGAGCTTACCAAATTTTGAACAAAGGGTCAGTCCTGGTCACACAGCCCATAAGAGGGGAGTTGTGTGCCATGCTGCATCAGCCCCCAGTAACTGGACTGGGCCAAGATGTGGGCTCAGCTTCCCTGGGATCATGTATTTGCAGGGGAAAGATGGAAACGTGCTCAAGGGACCAGATCCACGTGATCTAAATCAAAGATGAAAACTCAACACAAAAGTATTTTTTGAAATCATGTGGTCCAAGAGATCGCGCATGTGGAAGCCAGTATCTGCTCTGATTACCTGACATAATTCTTCTGGCCTCCCTGGAAGTGGACATTGTTGGCTCAAGTTTTACATGAGGGGACCGAGGACAGTGAAGGAAGGCAGCAAGGTAGCCTGGAGATCCTGTCCAGTGTTTCTTGTGCAAAACGGAAAGGACCAGGTTGCAGGTCAACATCCAGGTTTACGCATGGTTCCCAGAAAGGGATGTAATTGCTTGCCCACCCTCCTATCTGCCCACAGACAGTTACAGAGAAGAAAAAAGTGTACCGCTTCTCCCAAAAGAACCCCTCCTCCCCTTCATCTGTTGGAGTAGATGATGTGGCTTTCAGTCTGCTGGGTTTCTCTGGGAAAGATTCAGCTGGGAAAGCTTTGCGTGCTCTCCAGAGGAGATCCCCATGCAACTTATGTAGAAGCCAGCATTTTTCCTGGAAAACTCCCGCTCTGGGGTGGCGGCACACGGTATTCATGGGGCTGCCTTGGCAGCAAGAAGAGCTGGCTGCTCCCAGATTCATGGCATGGGTTTCAGGCCCATCGATCACACAGAAAATATTATTTCAATGAAGCCCTACCCAGAATTCAAAGCAAGGCGAGGGTACCCTTGAGACAGGCTCTGATCCAGAAGCCATAGTGAGCCAGCTGGTGAGAAGTACATTCCAGGAGCGAGGTGGGATGCCGTGCACTGCCCCCCCTCCCAGCCCCCAGGGCACGGGGAATCGGCACAGGGAAGGGCAGCTGGCTCTAGCACGGACTTGCCATGCGGCCTGCAGCATGAGACCTTCCTTCGGTGGCACTGTAACATCCTCCTGCTGCCACTTACGATCTCATCTCCACAGTTGCTGTCGGGGCAGGACAGACGGTAGCAGTACAAGAAAGCAGAGCAGACGTGAGTTCAAAGAAAGAAAAATCCGCCGAGAGTAGAGTGTAATAACGAAACCTAAGTGCTGGTGATCTGTGCGCACTCCCAGCCCAGAGGGTGACCCCGCTAGGACTGTGGAGCTGCCTGCAGGGGGGTTACCCTATAGGCCGAAGGTACGCAGAGTCCCAGCGGGAATGATGGCACTGTCCGGAAGGGGCACACGCAGTGATACCAGTGAGGGGCCCATTGACAAAGGTGCCCGTAGGTCGTGGAGCCCCGTGGAGGGGTGGAGGGCCTCCCTGGGGTGTCCAGCTGCTGACAGGGGCACGGAAAGGCGTGTTTGCCAGAACCTGAGAGAGCTCCAGCTGGAGGAGGAGGAGGCCTGAGCTGAAGGCACAAGTGGAACCAGGTGGGGGTGGGGCAGGGAGGCTCGTCTCCCCCTCCCGCCCAGACACACGCCCTGTTCCCTCCCTGCCCGTGCCTGCGTGGCTCAGACCCAACCAGACCTCAGAGGGCAAGAGAGCCCACTCATGCAGTTGCTAAGAGTTTGCCTCTGGAATGCTAAGTGGGGCAAAGAAGCGGGGACCGGAGGGGGCTTGCAGGTGCCAGTGGAGAATATTGGCACGGGGGACAGTACAAAGCAGTGGTTCCCAAGTGTGGCTGATTCTTGCGCACATCTGGGGCTGAGCACAGGTCCAGCCAGCTCTGAAGTATGCTGGTGGAGGAGATCTGGCTCTAGGCTGAGCTTCCCCAGGTGCACCTGCTGGTCATACAGATTTGGGGACTACAGAAAGATGTTCTTTGAAAGCTCTGCCATCCCCGGCCTGCCATGCATCTGCTGCCAACACACGGGCTGCGAAGATTTGATCTGAGTGTTCGTCCCAGTGGCCCCTTCCCCCTCACCCCTCCCCGCCCAGTTCAGAAGAACTAAAGCTGCTTGAACATCTGCAGGGCACAGAGCACTGTGGTTGGCTTTTCTGCATGGCATTTGCTTTCTGTCTCCTGCAAATTCATGCAAGATAAAAGATTCTGTAAGAACAAAATATCTTTGTATGACCTCAAGGCAATCTTGGGGGAAAGAGTAGAAGAGAGCAGCTGTAAGGGGTGAGGTCGGTTTTAGATGGATTCCTGTGCTAGGGAAGGAAAGAGAGGAGAAGCGTGCTGTGTATTCTCATAACTGACTGTGGGGTCTGTGGTTCCGAGCTAACCCATTTCACAGACCTGCCGGGTGAGGTCCAGCACGGGCTGTGTCTTTGGAGAGCTCTAGGGACATTCTCCTGCATGGTCCCCTTCCTCCATTAAAAAAATACTAAAAATTATATTTTACAACTATGTGGGTATAAAAGCAAATATAACCCTATTCACTTTTTCTTCTTCTGACTTAAAAAAAGATTATCACATTTTACGTGCCCCTTAAGATGGTCACAGCGGTAAGCACTACGCCCACGGTGCCTAACGGAGAAGTCGGCCCTGAGTGTTCGGCTGGGCACCTTCAAGCACACAGCTGGCAAATGAAGCTTGAATCCACCGGCAGACTCTGGAGCTGCAGGTCCCGACCTTGACCAAGACTGCGGATGAGCCAGGGGGCTTCAAAAAGTCCCCAACACCAGCTCGCTCCCCAGACTGGTGAAGTTTGAATTTCTGGGGCTGGAGACCACGCACCGGCAGGTCCCAGCTGGCAGGTGATGCCAGGGTGGGACACGGTCGAGACCCCCGCAGGCATGTCCCGGGTCCCTCCTCTTGTGCGCGCAGGCCCCTCACGGGAATACAGAAGCCATGGCTCATGTCCTCCCCACACCTGAGGACGCATGTTTAGATGAACGCACAGACTCCCATAATCTGCCCCTGCTGCTCCCACCAGCTGTTTCCTCCCTCTTGGCCCCTGCAGCTGCAATGAGGCTCCTCCCAGCCCTGGAGGCAACTTCCCGTGCTGGCGTCCTCTTCTTCGGCCAGCCCTACGGCGTGGCAGACCTCCTTGGCTGAACCAGCGGATGGACGCCCTTGAACCTGCCTTCGTGCGGCTGCCGGTCCTCAGAGCCGGGCTCGGAGAGGCCAGCGGGCAGCGTGTCATGGGCTCTGGAAGTAGCTGGGCAGAGGCTCCGCAAGCGGCTGGGGCTGGACCCCCCCGCAGGGTCCCTGTCCAGACCTCCGCACCCTGCCACACACTCTGTGCGGACCATACGTGCTGGCCACCCCAGCCCGCTGCTGGGTCCCCTCCGACACGTCTGCATTTACTCCCACATTAGTAAAAAAAGCTTTGATCACTTACAACTCATTTCGCCTGGGACTCAGATGCTCAGGAGAGGGAGACGGCCCAGGCATGAGAGAACAGGAGCCCCTATTTAGGGAAGAGAACGTATGAAGTCAGAAGAAGGAGCCTCCCTACAAGATCTTCCTGCGCTAGAGGGAAACCGCAGAGGACATCATCTGGGCCCAACAGCACCTGCTTACTCCGTTCCTGTGTCAGGAGTTTCTTTTATGTGCTAATAAGATTTCTGGAGCAAATTCCCAGCGGCCAGCTCATGGACTGGGCTTGTGTCCCAGCTCATAGCGCGTTTTGCTGAGCTTTATACTCGGTTCCAGTGGTAGAGTTCCTCTCTTGGGCTTTCCTGCCATTTGAAGTAAAGAAGAAAGGCTTCTCTCGTCGCTCAAACACAGTCTAAGGAATACTATCACGGACGATGAAGCTATCTGTGAGCTAGCTGTCTGCCGCTTTCTGTGACTCATCTGCTTCCTCACACCCCCTTCTCACTTGGGGCCTGCCTCCCCACCTGCGGACTCTTCTCTTGGTGTCTTCCCGACCACCCTTGCCCAGGGCCTTTGCACATACAGTTCATCATGTCTACAGCATTCTCCCCAGAGATGTCCACAGGGCTCACTTCCACTAGAGTCTACTCGGTTCCATTCTCCTCTTCTCGGGGAGGACTTCTCTGACCACCCCTGTCCCTGCCCAAACCCCCCATTCACCCTCATATATATTTCTTCCCAGCCTTGTGGTGTGTTGAGATGGGTTTCTCCCTCTCCATTTTAGCTGAGGTGATACGCTGATCACCGCCAAAGTGAACGTGAGACACACGCCTGTTGTAGGAAAGAATGTTACAGTTCGAAGCCGATGGCCAAGAAAAAATTCTTGACATGTCTTTGGTGCAAAAAAGTGATTTTATTAAGGTACTGGGACAGGACCCGGGGGCAGAAAGAGCTGTACCAGGGTCATGAGGAGTGGCTCATTATGTACTTTCAAGTAGGGAAAGGGGTTAGAGAGAGTATAGGTCTCTAAGGGATTTTGGAAGCAAGGTTTCCAGGACCTTGAGCTGTTGTTGGGAAAAGGTCATTTACTACCATCTAATGAGACCCTTCAGATGTATTTCAGTGGGCCATATGCTTGGGTGATGATGGCCAACACATATCTTGGGGGACTTGCTGACAAAGGAAATTTCTAAAGGAATTTTTATATGTTAAAGTAGACTTACAGGATCCTGGGGGCTGGGGTAAGGTTGTCTTCTGCCCTCAGCAAAATGTCAACATCGAGGCAGCTGAGTCCCTAGAGGAAGGTCACTCTGCCTGTTTCAAGGACTTGTTGATGGGCTGTACATAGTAAGGAAATTCAATAACTTTTCTTTTGCCTTTATTTGCCACATCCATGCCCATAACCTCACACTATGAGGCAGAGTCCGGGAGCACGGAGGAAAGTGGCTGCATGACCCATGCTAAGGTCCTCCACGCTATTCCTCATGTTCTACACAGGAGTGAAACTGTATGTTGGCTAACTGAACATAGACAAACAAATGAACAAACAAACAAAAAGAGTGTGCAAAGGTGTTTCAGTCGAATCCACGGTGTGCGCCGGGGAGGCAGACTCTCGGGGGAAGCCATCCAGCCACCAGACCTGGGATATGCAGCGTGGTCAGCTCTCGCCAGCTCTGACAGCCTGAAGCTTGAAGTGAGGCTCTAGGGAGGACTGCGGGTAAAGAGAGAGGATGACTCTACCCCACCCCCACTGTGGATGGCCAGTGAGGAGCTGCTGGGTCGGCGGGGGCAGTCAGAGAAGGCTCCTTTCTGGTTCAAGTTTGGAGTTTTGATTCTTGCATAAGAATAGACATTGGAACTACTAAACTGGGATTATATTTGGGATCATAAGGAACCAAAAGATTTTGTCCTTTTTTATTGTTTGTTTGATGTTTATCTTAGTGGAGCAGGAAAGTCTTGAGATTGCTGGAATGTTCATCTAGGGGTAAAGAAAGGACTGTTCCTCTGTAAATATACTTTTAAAGTGGGGGATGGGGAGAGAGGGAGGAGGAGGAAGGGGGAAAAGAAAGCACACTGAAGCAAAGTTGGCTGGCTTGCTAACTCCATTCATCTACCCACTGCAAAGGAAACATCCAAACACATAGGACGGCAAGGCTGTAAGAAGTCTCCACGTGTCCGTGTTCCGACAGGAAACATTGTACCTTCATTTTTTACCACCCATGCCAACGCAGTAGCTAAACAAAGCTTGCCCAACATTTTCTTTTTTCTGTCTTTTTAAAAATTTTTAAAATATTTTTCTTTTTTTTTTTAAAGATTTTATTTATTTATTTGTCAGAGACAGAGTGAGAGAGAACGAACGAGCACAGGCAGACAGAGAGGTAGGCAGAGGCAGAGGGAGAAGCAGACTCCCTGCTGAGCAAGGAGCCCGATGTGGGACTCGATCCCAGGACTCTGGGATCATGACCTGAGCCGAAGGCAGCCGCTTAACCAACTGAGCCACCCAGGCGTCCCTCTTTTTTTTGTCTTAAACACCCTATTTATTCCGAGTCTCTGGAGTCTCAATTGAAAAATAAATGGCTACATACACACACACACACCACACACGTGTGTGTGTATATATATATATATTTCTGATCTGCGAAGATACTTGAACAGAGTTCCCTCCAAAGCATACACTTTAAATCTGGTATAGTGATGCACTTGGTAAATTGTCTTTTTAAAGACTACAGAATCTATAAATTACTTGAAATCTTCTGTATTAAAAAAAAGACCCCTATTTGAGCCAAATATCAGGGTATTGATTAAGCAGTTTAAGCTCTATTCATATAAGTAAATACTACGCAGCCGTTAAGATTGAATAGAAGCATCCTGGATGGCGCAGAGAGGTGTCCATGGTGCACTGATTGCCGAGACAGCAGAAGCGGCTCCAAGGCAGTAGCCATGTGGCAGAAACACTGCCCGAGGGCAGTGTGCGGCCCCCCATCCGAAATACACACATGCTTACAGGAACAATTTTGTAAAGCTCTGTCTCCTATCATTCTGTATTTCTCCCTTGAACCAAGAGCTTTACGAAATCCCTACTGTCTTGTCCTGTCTCTTCCCTTCGGTACAACACCTAGATCATGGTCATGTCTAGTTAAGACGGCTCAAAACCTGCAGCTGGAAACCCACTGATAGAGAAAGAGAAACCGGGAGCACGTCCGAGCACCCGACCACGCAGGGAGCACAGGATTCTAAGCACTTGGCATGGATTAAAGCGGTTAGTTTGGCAACAACTCTATCGCACAGTTATGATGTATCCCCTTTTATAGAGAAAGTAAGTGTGGCAGAGAAAGGCAAAACGCCTGGGACGCATGCGAAAGACTGGAGGGCAGTGGAGTGACACCTGTCCTTGGGGACACATTTCTCCTGCCTTCAGCAAGCACAGATGAACAAATCTGGAGAGCTTGGCCCAATGAAACAGGGCTTATCTCTTAGTGTGGAACCTAGGGAGAGTTTCGTTTTCTTCTTTCTGTTTATTTGCATTCCTGATTTTTTTTTTTTTTAATTAAAACATGGCTTTGGTAACAAGGAGAAAGGTCATTGCATTTACCTCTTTGACCTATTTCTGAACTTTATAACAAGGTTGTTGGGGAAATTCAAGCAATCTTCATTCATCTCAATTTCTCTAAACATCCTTTTAAGTAACTGAGCAATTTATTTGAATTGTCAGGAGAGGTTTTACGAAATCATTACGATGGTCACTAAGGTTCCTCTGACTCTGGAGAGCCGGTCATCAACACAAGTCACTTGTGAAGACCAGACCCTATTCTCTGATAGGTGGGGGGATATGCACCAGCCTGTATTTCTAGCAGATTGATGTCATCCTCATAAAGACGTGGAGGGCCTTTCTGCAGGGTCTAACGCTCACCTGCCCTTGCCTATTTCCCTGGGAAGTGCTAATGGAAACAGCACTGAAGGGGAAGCACCAGCCTTCGTGGGGCGGCTTACACGGGACTCGTCCGAGAAGACCGTCCTCCTCGGCAGGAGGATGCCAGATTGGACTCTCGCACACCTTGGGGCCAGCCGGCCCTTTTCAGAGAAGCCCCGCGTGACTCCCCAGCGGTTACGGCCTCTCTTCCTGTGAGTCCGTCTGCAGCATGAGAGGGACAGATGGGGCTTGGGCCATCTGGTCTCAGCTGTTTTCCCAGCCCCAGCTCCTTGCCCAGCAGCCGAGAGTGGGTCCGTGACCGCACGCTGAATGCAGAGGGACGTGTGAGTCACAAGTGTGTTTATGGGTGAATGAGTAAAGAAATGACAGATTAAGAAGCACATTTTTGAAATTCCTTTTTCCTCAGGCAAAGTCTACTCAAATTCTTATTATTTTTTTTTGTTTGTTTTATTTACTTACTTGAGAGAGAGAAAGAGACAGAGACAGAGACAGAGAGAGCATGAGCTGAGGGAGAGGGAGAAGCAGACTCCCCGCAAAGCAGGGAGCCCGATGTGGGGCTCCATCCCAGGACCCTGGATCATGACCTGAGCCGAAGGCAGTCGCTTCACTCAGTGAGCTGCCCAGGTGTCCCTGAAGGTCTTATTTTGAACTAAATACTATTGAAAAAAAAAAAAAAAGAAGACAGGTTTATCAAATTTACCTTTAAGAACCACAGCAGTATATTAGAAAGCATATTCAAGCTTGAATAAAAAATATCATCTTGACAACAGAAATGTACAATGCAATTTTTTCCTTCAATTTTCTTCCTTATTTGGAGAAAACTAAGTAAGGAAAGCATAGATTTTTTTTTCATCTATAAGTATTCGAGTAAGTGTCGGTATTTATATAAGGCGCTGGGACTCATAAGTTGTGCCCCTCCATTTGGGGAAAAAGGAACATGGAAACACGGAGTAATAAATTAAAGTTAAACTGGAGCTATTTAAAATTACAAAAAATTAATGTCATCAAAATTACACCTACATTAAATTGTATAAAGTCCGACGTGTTATTGATACATAGTTAACCTATCAGTCAGTGCTTAAGATCTTCCGTGTGAACCTTTTAAATGAACCTGTTTACTTGGCTAGGTAGATGTCTCGTAGTTGTTAAAGTCGAAATGCCATCCAGGTCCTCATATAAAACATCTTGATCTTATTGAGGAAGAACGTATTTCACGATGTTTCAGGGTTTGTCACGCTGTGAGACTGTCTTTTTGGGAAGCTCCTTAACACGCATTTACCAATCCAGCCCTGAGCACGGTAGTGAGATCAGTGATGGGGATGGGTCTTGCAGGGGGATGTAAATGACCCACTTTGTTTGTAACAAATCTTCCTTTGCGTGTGTCTGATCTTCAGAAATGTGTCCGTCGAAGCGCCAGACACAGTGGGATCAGCAGTGAAGACAGCCCCTGGGATCGAACATGTTGTCCCATTCTCTGCCGTGAGTCCGGCTTCCCCACCAGCAAAAGATGAATTGTCATGTCTCTTCCAACAAATGCAGTTCTCTTGGCAAAGCTTTTAAAAAGTAAACCTTTTTTTTTTAAAGTTATCACATATAGTCATTTTGACATGAAAATGGAATATGTAGTGATGTATTTTCAAACCTTTCGAATACTTTGCAGTGCTGGCAGGGTAATATTGTAATACAGCGTGCAGAAATTTCCTTGTTGGCGTCACTGGTGCTCATCTTTCCTGCCCTAAGGCCACAATTTCTTGGATCCAGGTACCAGCTGGTAAGTTTCATGGACTTTTAGCTATTGAAATAGTAAATCTAGGGGCGCCTGGGTGGCTAAATGGGTTAAGCATCTGCCTTCAGCTCAGGTCGTGATCTCAGGGTCCTGGGATCGAGCCCCGCAGGGGGCTCTCTGCTCAGCAGGGAGCCTGCTTCTCCCTCTGCCTCTGCTCCTCCTCCTGCTTGTGCTCTCTCTCTCTCTCTCTGACAAATAAATAAAATAACGTCTTTTTAAAAATAGAAATAGCATATCCAACCTTGATCATTGTGCATATATTAGTTTAAGTAATCATGTAGTCACCCTCACTCATGAATTGTCATTTATTAAGGAGTCCCAATGTCTAATGCCTTTATGCATATAATTACGACGTGTATATATATGTTAAAATCGAGCTACTTTAAATTATGATCAATCAAAATCTAACTGCTTCTAGAAAACTCTGAAAAAAAGAACTATTTTAGAAACTCAGAATGCATGGCCATTTATTTAGAAGAGAGGTATTGAGTTGGAGTTCAAGGAGCCGAACAATACAGCAACCTAATTCTCAAAGGATGTTTGTGTGGGGCAGATGGATATGGGTGCCGGGGGGCTATTCTCCATCACCCCGACCACCACCTTGGCAGGGGCTAGAGGCGGCATTCTGACACCTGTGTGATTCTCCTGTGAAGATATGTGTACTGGGGGCTTTTTCTTAGGAAGCTTTTTCTACTTCTTGACTGGTAATTGATTGTGGTGTAATTTCTTTTGCTTCCTTCCTTCCTTCTCTCCTTTCTTCCTTCCTTCCTTCTTTCCTCTCTCTCTCTCTCTCTCTTTCTTTTTTAAAGGATTTTATAAATTTATCTGGGAAAGAGAAAGCATGAGTCAGGGAGCAGCAGGCAGAAGAAGAGGGAGAAGCAGACTCCCCTCCGAGCCAGGAGCCCGAGGCAGGACCCAATCCCAGGACCCCAGGATCATGACCTGAGCTGAAGGCAGGCGCTTCACCGACTGAGCCCCCCAGGCACTCTGGTTATGGAGTAATTTCTCTCTTAGAGTGGGTTTTTATCATTTAGATTTTACTGGGAAATCACCATGGGGATTCTCGTTTCCTTGCACGGAATTAAATAGGTTCTTCAATTTTTTTTTTTTACATGCCTGTATCTTCCCTTCCTTCTGCCTTCTTTGGGTTTATTTTATCATGTCTTTTGCATGCACGTACATGTGTGTGTGTACAGTTACACACAGTGTCACACACTTTCAGGCATACGACGTGGTGGTGTGATGACTATGCACATTACTGTAAGCTCCCTGCAAGTGACACTATGGCCCGTCACCAGGTGACACCGTCACACCATCAACCATATCCCTCCTTTCCTGACCTCTTGAGTTGAATGCTTAAGTTGTATTTTAATATAAATGTTCTTCAGTTGTTAATAAAGGCATTGAAGATCATGCATCTTTCTCTGACAACAGCTTTATGTAGGTAGGCAGGGATCACATAATAGGGGGTTTGGCTCCATTCAGGGATGGAGGGATTGTGTCCTGAAGGAAATAATGTTGGGTTCAGATTTGGGGAACACAGGGCAGGGTGTTCCCGGCACACAGCAGAAGAGACCGAGTCCCTGGGGTGCTGGCAGGGACAGTGTGGGCCACTCCGGGAACCGAACTGACCGAGGAGGCCAGAGTGGGAGTGAGCCGGGGGGGAAGGATGGGAAGGGGCGACTCTTTGAGGCAAAGGTTTGAGCTGGAAGACTGGTTAGGGGATTCCTACCGGGGTGGTGCGGGCTGGAGGGGGCAGGACTCTGGGGACAATATGGAGACACAGAGAAGTGGATGGATTGAAGACCTATGTAGGGAAAAATCACATTATTAATGGATGGGGTAAAGGAGGCGGGGAGATCACATGTAAATCCCGTGTCTTACACAAACGTGCCAGATGCTTGTTTCTCCATCTGATTTCCAGTGTGGCACTTCCTTATCCTCAGGGTCTTACTTCCGGAACTCCCCGGATACCCCTTCTAGAAGCCCCATCCTCTTCTACGACCTGATAACACCTAGTCCAGCACCTGCTTGCACATGTCCCCCTTGTCTGGAAAGCCCTCTGGTCGCCCACAGCAATGCTGCACGGGTGAGAAAGCATCTTTATATATAAGGATGTGTTTTCCCTTCTCTTCTCAGAGCTTCCTTTTGTCTTGTGACCCTTCTCCTGTGTGGTCACCCTATCTGTCATGTCACAGAAAGTCTACTCCTGCACAGAATAGGCTATTGTATTCCAAAACCTTAGGCCTTAAAGGGTCCTCATGGTGGAGAACAGTGATCTCTAAGGAAGAGCATGCAAGGCAGACCCTGAGAAGAAAATATTAGCTTTGCTCGTACAAAGGGACCGGCATTGATGAGTTCACAATCAGTGTGTGGGGTCAGCTCCAAGGAGGGGGTCTGAAGCCTCACGCTTTCTTTCACTGTATGTCTGCATTATCATTTCTGCGTTCCTGGTTTAGTGGTCGTTTAAATTCTATGTCTTAAATTTAACTGAATCAACCATCAAAAAAATGGACAGGTGGCTTTAAAAGATTTTTGGAAGAAACTTTGATTCCAAAATAGTACTATAATATATGCACAAGACAGAAACAAAGTACCAGAGCTGACACATCTCCTACTCCCAAAATGAGCTGTCAGCTACCTCATGAATTTAAAAATGATAATGAAACCCAACCTGCGGGGGGGGAAGCAGAACGATTTTGAAATTATTAAAACAATTACAAATACAGATTTAAATCCCCACCATGAACAAGAAACCTCACACTGAATATGTGTAATTCCTTGAGGTCACAACCGGTAACAGTGGTGGGAGTATTAAGAATATATGTATTTTGGCAGGGCGTGCCTTTGGCCAGTAAGTGTTTGCGTTCATGTAAGAAGCAATGGACAAATCAGCGGCATTTGGAATATTTGATGGGTCCCAGCATAACTCCCCACCATGGAGACCAGAAGACGGTCTTCATCCTGCAGTGGTGAGAGCAGATTTTCCAGAGGACTTCGGGCTTGGATTCTGGTGCATTTCAGGGAAGCGAGTCCTACGTCCTGGCTCTGGTTGGCCTGTCTCTGCAACGAGTGCCCTCGACCAGTATGAAGAAATCCGTGGCAGAGTATGCCTCAAGAGCTTCAGAGGGTTCTCTGATTCTCAAAGCTCTGTGGACAAAGGCAGAACTATCTCCAAGCGCTTAGGAGAAGCCTGGAGATACTGAGAAGACTTGTTGAATCTGAAGGTCTTTCTGGGTGGGGATGAGAGCTACAGCAGCAGGAACCTGCAGGAAATAAGACTGGAGAAATTGGCAGTGAGCGTCACGTTCTTGCAGCTCTAAAAGGCGTGCGCCATATTTGTTCCTATCTGTGGGCTCTTTCTTCCTGGCCAGACTGGGACCATCTTGAGAGTAGAGTGGTCTCTTACAAACACTTGTGTTCTTTAAAGTAACTAAAATATTGATGAGGACACACAGGTGCTAGCTGAGGGCTTACACATTTATTGACACATTGACTTGAGGGGAAACAAAGGTTGATCCATTCCCCTCCTCAACCTAAGGATGGTTTTCAGCTCAGAGAAGAGACTAACCAGCCACAGGCACCAAACTGGTGGCTGCACCCATTGTAACGAGTGCCCCCAGATGGAACTTTAAATCCCCAGGAACAGTTCTTGATCTACAGAAATAAATCCAAATGAAACCTATCCAAATTAAAATTATTTTATTTTTACAACGGAACTACTGACCTAGAGACCCATGGGAATTTGTTTAAGGTCACCAAGGGAAGAGAGACAGAAAACCAGATGTTTCAACTTTACAATTTCTAGGCAGATGCTAGGCAGTGGTAGAATGGTCAGATTTTGCATTTGCATGCCGATTGGTAATTATTAGTAGTAATTGGTAACTATCTTTTAAAAAGTAAAAAAAGTAATATTTTCAGTGTCCATTATCTTCTCAAGAAACAGACAAGTTTATGCCTACACCTTGGAACTTTATATATTTGCTTCAAGAACAGCTTTTGTCTTATCTCGGATTTGACTCTATTGTACTAATTGCTTGTGATTTTTACCGAATCCAATAAAAGCACCATTGGCAGAACTAATGCATCACTATCTTAAACTGTGACTTTGCTTCCATTAAAACACACACACTTTGGAGAAGATATCCGCTTGAATGAAAAATGGTTCAAATTCCATTTTAAAGTTTCCGTTGCATTGCCCAGAAAAATACCAAACAGGGAAAGCCCTTGCAAATCCACCAGAAACTGTTGGGGTAAAAACATCCGGTACAAACCGGAAGGAAGTCAGGATGTCTCTTTTGTATTGACTGTGTCCTGATGATGAACTTGCAGGGCTCTAAAGGGACGTGTGCACTTGCTGACACTAGCAGATGATCCCTCCTCAATCAAGAGAAGTTCTTTCTCACAAGTCTGCAGCAAGGGACGCGTGCTCATTTGAGCTGTTAAGAAAGTGCCTACCAGAGAAACTCCTACTTTTGTGAGAAGGAAGGGGAAAGACTCCCATTCTGCAAGACACCTTCTAGAACTTCAAGGCTGCCTAGGCATAGAAGTGGAAATAGAATCCTAGTTCTTGAGTCCACCAACAAAGGCATAGCTTTGAACCAAACCGGTAACAGTCTTCACTGTGATTCTCCTAGTGCTGCTTGTAAGAGACTCCAAAGAACATTCATTCTTTGCTTGAGGTACTTTGATTAACTTCACTGAGGTCACAGGCATCTGAATATTTATGGCTTCCCCTTCCCCACCTTCTGGCTGGCATGCATCTTAGTAAGACATCTAAAGAACTTGCCAATTGTTGTTCATCACACACCATCAGTGGTGTCACCATAGCAGGGGGCCAGGGTCATAATTCCGGGACAGGAAGAGGATTAGGATCTCTGAGGACTTACTGGACAGCTTTGGGAGATTTGAGATCCACTTGTGGTGAGACTGTGAATATATAGTCTCGTTCCTATCAGATGAAAGAAAGCTTCTGGTAGTTCTTACAGATTGGCATTGGACAGAAATGATTCTCCAGAACAGTAGCTGCAAATCAGCATTTCACCCTAGAAGATCTGTTTCCTAGCATTGCATCTTCTTAGGGTTCAGTCATGTAAGTCGAAACCACAATAGGTATCTCAGCTGAAGGGATTTAATAAAGGAATTTGTTTCATCATAACTGGTATAGCTGAAAGAAGCAAGAAGAAGTGAGCCTAGAAAATACACAGACACAGACACAGAAGAGGTAGTTATCACCCATAAGCGGGAGTTGGGAGGCGGGGTGGAGAAAAGGAAGGAGACCACTTGAGGTTATCAGAATATATGACTGTGGAGGCAGGACCCCACTGAACTTGAACTTAAACCCCTGAGAAGAGGATTCATTTTGCTGTAGCTGAAATAGCTCTGAAGGTTCATGATGATAAAGGTTTGGGAGTATTGGATGGAGTCGGAATCCAGAACTAATTTCTTATTTTTCTTTAATTTTTATTTATTTTTTAAATTTCTTTTCAGTGCTCCAGAATTCACTGTTTATGCACCACACCCAGTGCTCCATGCAATATGTGCCTTCCACAGTACCCACCACCAGGCTCACCCAACCTCCCTCTCCCCTCCCCTCCAAAACCCTGATTGTTTCCCAGAGTCCTCTGCAGTTGGGGAGAAATGCCACTGCTTGGGTGACCAAGGACAGCCCTAGGAAAAGAACAAAGAAGCTCTCTTTCCTCCGTCCTTCCCGGACTCCCCAGTGCCCCCTGCTGGCAGGACTTAACATGAAGTCACTTGGCCAAGAAACAGACCCCCACACCCCCATCTCAAGATACCGCAAAGAAAGGTGGATTTGGTATCTCATTGTGGTTTTGATTTGTATTTCCCTGATGCCCAGTGATGTGGAGCACTTTTTCATGTGTCTGTTGGCCATCTGGATGTCTTCTTTGCAGAAATGTCTGTTCATGTCCTCTGCCCATTTCTTGATTGGATTATTTGTTCTTTGGGTGTTGAGTTTGCTAAGCTCTTTATAATGATCTCCCTGATATGAGGAAGTGGAGATGCAAGGGGGGTGGGGGTTAAGGTGGTAGGAAAAGAAAAAATGAAACAAGATGGGATCGGGAGGGAGACAAACCAAAAGAGACTCTTAATGTCATAAAACAAACTGAGGGGGGTGGGGGGAGGAGGGGTTGGGAGAGGGTGGTGGGGTTACATTATATGTTTAAATAAAAAAGCTTAAAGAAAAAAAAAGAAATTTGCAAAATAAAACAACAATGAGATACTAAAAAAAAAAAAAAAAGAAAAGAAAGGTGGATTTGGGCAAAAAACAATAGGTAAATGCCTGCCAGGCCATTTTTTTTTTTTTTGAGAATCCTGAAGAATTTAATTTATTCATTCAAGGAGGAAAAGAGAAATTTATGAATAAGTGCTCTGCAGTGAAGTCACCTGGGGAATGTTCGGGTTTTTCTGAACTAGGATCTCAGTGAGTATTATGAATCTGAGTTCAGCACTGAACTAGTGCAATTGTATTACGTGATTGGAGATACGCAAAGACAGAGCTACGGGGAACATTTGCACCAAGTTAGGGAAGTTGACATTTCACAAGTGACAAAGCAGAGCCAAATGTGAAGGGACCGAGAGCAACAGTATCGGCGGAGATTAACAAATAGAAATTCACATGAAATTCAGCCCCCTCCCCGATTCCAGGATATTAATTTCATTCAAGGTTCTCCAATTTCCAAATTAATGTTAGAATTATGAGGCTGTCCCGCCACATCTAGACTTCTGTTATGATCTTCCTATTTCCCAGCCTCTGAAATGTAGTCATTTCGCCCTTTATGCTTAGATAAACACCTGGAAAGTCTCTTGGGAAAGATCCCAAGTCTAGACATAGTTTAAAAAAAAAAACTCTCACATGTGTTTCTTGTTATAAGGAACGATTCCTCTGCACACCAGAGAAAGTTCCCATGTCTTCAATGAGTTGCCAATTATGTCACCTTTTGTGATGAAGCCCTTATGACTAATATACAAATACTTGCCTTCAAAAAGTAGAATAGTAACAGGGAAGATAGAGAAGAAAAATGATTTTATCTAAACGACCTGAAGACCTATTTTTTAGAATGCAAGCCTGAGATTATGGAAAGGGTAGGTGACTCACAACGATCCACCAGGTGAACTGACAGCACACTCTGCAAATATATTTAGCTACTATTGTTTTCAGACTTTCAACTGAGATGTTTCTCCCCTTGTTCTTCCCCATCTTCTTCTTTTTCCTCTTCCTTCCTCTCCTCCTCCTTCCTCTTCTTCATCTTCTTCGTCTTTGTCTTCATTGTTTTCTTCTTCCACTTCCTCCTTCTTCTTTTTCTTCTTCTCCTTCTTCTTCTAATGATGATAGAAGACACAGGAAACCATTTATAATAATACTCAATTCTAAGAACAGCTACAATGTATAAATCAGAAAAATTAAAAAATTCATCATACATGCACTGCTACCAAGAATGGACTCAAGAAGGACCACCCGAGAGCACTTACAATCCTACAGGTATGGACTGTGGATAAATGGTGACTCTCAGTAGCTACCCACTAATACATCTTTCTTGGAGTGGCCCGGACTGATGATAATGACAGCTTCTAAACAGGTGCATGGAGAGAACACAGATCTGAAACCTAGAACCAAACTCCATGAAAATAGGAAGACACTGATAGTACTCAGTTTTTGCTAGAAGTATGTATAGAAAACGTGCTGAATAAGGCTAGAGAATCATCAATTACTAGGCAGGGATTTTGACAGCTTGAGGAGTCGGAGTAGTGACACAGGTAAGTCTGGGCTACCGAAATAAGCACATCAAGTAAAAACTAGAGAGGATAATCAAAACATGAGTCCCCTGTTAGGAACGCTCTTCTTGATTCTACCAGCCACTGTGTCCCTGACCTTACAAACTAGAAGTTTCATCAGATTGATTTCCCCCCAAATTTCTCTCATCGATCCTTAAAAGATCAAAATAGGAAGGTCAAAAACTACAAAAAAAAAAAAAAACAACCCAAAACCACACACAACATCTTGAATTAACCCTGGTAAACAATATTCACTATTTTTGTTGTTGTTGTTGTTGTTTTTAAAGATTTTATTTATTTGGCAGGAAGAGGGCAAGCATGTGGAGCAGCAGGCAGATGAAGAAGCAGGCTCCCCACTGGGCAAGGGTCCTGATGTGGGGCTGGATCCCAGGACTCTGGGATCATGATTTGGGAAGAAGCAGATGCTTAACTGACTGAGCCCCCCAGGCACCCTAATACTCACTATTTTTGAGTGAGCAACAAAACCTATTTGTGAACAGACATTTGAAAAGATGCAGTAATAGAGAAAAGAGCCATCTGATGTCTCAGGGATATAGTTTTTCTTTGAAAGACTATAATCTGAAAGAAAACATTCAAGAATCTCTCAGTTCACTTATGGAACCATAGCATAGAGTCATGGAGAAGGAAGACTATAGGACCAGTACAGAGCTCCCAGTACAAAGGAAAACGTATCATTAAGTTGACTGTAACAGGCAATGGTGGCAGATTAAATGTAATAATTAACATTCTTGATTTCATGAAACAGGGCAGATTAACCTGAAGCATTTATTGGCTCATGTAACTGGACATTCCCATGGAAAGTTTCATGTCAGTGGTCAGGTGTGGTACGTTTCTGAAATGCAGGTGACGTCATCCACTTTATCTTTTCTGCAGCTCTACTTGTCTCTGCTTTTCTTTTACTTGGGCCCCAGATCTTTCTTATCCTATAGAGACTTTCAAAGTATCTGGTAAGATCATCTTCAGAAGTCCCCGGCCTATATGCTTTCACCTCATAATCCTGAAAGAGAAGAAAAAACTCAAGTTCCCCCAAAACATCCCAGAGAAAACTCTGGCCTGGGAAAATGTCGCTTACCCCTATCTGGAAATATCACTAAGTCCGTTGGGTACTTACGGTACTGTGATTGTCAGATACACGTTCCTGGGTCTGGGGTTGGAGTTTGGTACCATAACTCACAACCCACCGGCACTCCGTGGGACCAAGAATCTCCTAAGAGGACAGGAATAGGTGCGATGGTTTCTAATGCTTGCCCTGGGCAATATTCCCTGCAAAGTGCTAGTTTGTGAAAGCCAAAGAAATACGTCAGTGAATTAAAACACATCATTATTAAAATCTGCCAAACTTGGGGAAGGGGGGACATAAAAAGATGAAAATAAGCAGAAGAGAAGACATGTGGAATTTAATGTGAGAGATCAGTGTCCATAAAAGAGGAATCCAGAAAGAGAGGGTGGCACATATGGAGAAGGGGCAGTCCGCTATGTCAGAGCTGGATTCGACAATTCAGAATGCCCTGTGGATTGCTGGCCCCGGGGCCGCTGTCTGCGGCACCTCAGTGCTATCTGGGAAACTGGACACTAAGAACCTGGCATACAGAGTTGAAATGAGAAACCTCTCTCCATTTGCTTAATAGTACAATTTGCTTTTGTTTTTTGAAACCGAAAATATATATTTTCTAAAAAGTCAGGAGGGTTTAATGTATTGTCTCCAAAACCAAGAGTTGTGCAAAAAGAGGAAAGAGGGAAGGAAGGAAGGAAGAAGGAAGGAAGGAAGGAAGGAAGGAAGGAAAAGAGATGAAGAAAAGAGAAAAGAAAAGTAAAGTAAAGAAAAGAACAGATGGCGTCTTGACACCATTCAGTGACATTCTTCTGTGGGATAACCAGAGCAGTGTCCTGCGAGACCTGCGGGCTACCTGTTGCCCTTCTTCAAAATGTCAGAGAGCAGTCAGACGGCAGGGGAAAGAGGCTCTGCCTATGTTCAGAGGACCGTGCCTTTCAAATGAAGTGTTGTAGGAAAGAGTTGACAGTGGGAAACTGCCAGCACGTGTTCATATTAGGAATATTAAAAAAAAATGATTTCCTTAGTTCAAAGTTGCAGACTACCAGCCACCTTTTCTGGCAATACACCAATAGAGACTCTCCCGGAAATCAGGAATTAGAAGGGCGGTAAGTGGAACGAAAGCAATTGTTCGTACCAGTGGGCCGAGAGGGACACATGGAACTCTTTTGACATGGTCTATTAATAGACTTTACTTCCAAGTCTGGAAAGAAAATTCTCTTAATATCTGTGGATAAATGAAGAGGAGAAAATCAAGAAGGAGTCTATGAAAATATATAGCACAGCAAGGGAAAGGAATGCACATTCAGAAGGCGAACAGGGAGAGTGCTACTGTGATTTCCTTTGGTATTCAAAAGGAAAGTCCTAGAAATTGTCTTTGCATGATGAAAAGAATGTAAGTAGACATAGAAATTCTGAAATAAAACCACAATGGGCTGAAATGGAGAGACGAGCACAAAGGGCATGAACACCTGGGCAGAGGTAAAGATGCTCACAGCCCAAGACGGTCTTTAACATGGAGTTGTGTGTTGGAGGCATGAAAGATTGAGATGATACCAGGACCCAGGAAGTGAGTAAAACGGGAAACAACTTTGTAACTCTCTCTGTAAGATTTTAGGGGCACAGCTGAGATGGGAACTCATGAGAGAGAAGAATCTAAACATGAATGACAACAAAAGCATCCTCAACAGACAGAAGATCACCACTAGAGAAAGTACTAGAAGGTAGAAGATAAGAAATCCACAAACATACAATAGGAGAAGCTTTTTTCCTGAACTGAAAGTGAATAAGAATTCACTGAAAGAGGATGGAAGGATGAAAACAAAGCGATCCCCATAGAAAGCAGAAAAAAAAAAAAAAGAGAAAGAACTGAGAAAACTAATTATTAAAATGGGAAATAAGAAAAGTCAAAAAGAAGATAAAATTGGTGGCTTTTTCTGCAACAAACCTGGAACAGGAATGCACAGTACACAATTTCAGGAACAAAAACAGGGGCGAGACTAAGGATTCAGTAGAAATTTGAAAATAAAACCAACATTGTTCACATTCCAAGCAAGTCAACGTAAAGGGAGGCTCTCTTGGGTTCAGCAGGATTAACTTTTTGAAGTACAAAGATACTTTTCAAGGACAAAGTGGAATTCCAACAAGTGTCCAGGCAGAAATAAAATACATGATTACTTACTCTCAGTCACACACATCAGGCTGCCCCATGCTTCTCTAGTGCAGAGATCATTTTAGAAATAAAATAGAGCAATTCTAGGTATCCTGGAGGAGAAAGAAAAGATTGTGATTTTCAGTATACCCATGCAGGACCTTTCACTGTGTGCACATTTGATGGGAGCAAAGACACCCCAGCCGTGTAAGGGCTCCCAAAATAAATCATGCATTTCACCTGAAAATTTTGTTTCAATAGGTAATCTTCCTAAAGAGATGAAGCAAATCTCTGAATTTCAGAAGCAGACTACCATAGCATGAAAGGTCTGCTATTGACCCTGAGATCAGTTTCATGAAGCTAAACTTATCTTAGACCTATCTTGTGGCTACCATTAAAAACAAATATTATGAAAATGTTATTCTTTGAACTTGTTAGTGCAAACCAAAGATACCCTTTCACCATATGAAATAGCGTTGAATCCCTCCAGTAGAGAATGTTGATAGCTTTTGTTTCAGGAGGATGAGACTCTCAGCTCATCACAAGCATCACGGATAATCTGTAACTCACCCAGAATATTTAGGTCACTCCCTCGAGGGTTGGCATCTAATTATCTGTGCTCTGATTCATGCCTATGATCTGCCTACAAATGAACCATTAAAATAACCTGATCAGGTTTTTAGTGATAAAGATTCTAGGGACTCTTGTAACTCAAATCCAGCAGCAATCTGATGAAAATTTCTCTCTCTCTCTCTCCCCCATTATCTTTAAAAGCCACCCATGAAGTTCCATGAGGCCTGCCAGGTCTAGGAACCGCTGCGCCTGAGACATTTTTTAAAACTCAAGAGTTGATGAGGGGAAGAACTAATGAGTAGGAGGCAAACTGAGAGCTCAAGAGCTTGCCCACGGAAAATGTAAAATCGGAGGCAACACCTGCCGGGGGTTGGGGAGGCGGTCCAGAGGTGAGATGGTAAAGCAAGTTCACGT
The DNA here is from genome assembly GCA_003697995.1 of Taxidea taxus jeffersonii. NCBI lineage: Eukaryota > Metazoa > Chordata > Mammalia > Carnivora > Mustelidae > Taxidea > Taxidea taxus. The sequence continues at coordinate 232,430 of ML104890.1, read as the reverse complement.
GCTGGGCTTTTTGGAGTTTGTGTTAAGTAGCATTAGTCTGTTGTTCAGCATGGAGCTGCTTGGATGATTTCTGACCTGTTGCCACTCATCTCCTTTCAACCAGAAAGCTTTAGGGAAAATTCTCAGCGCAAAGAGAGGGAGCTCAGGCAGCTGAGGCCAAATGCCTTGGCTTTTGAGAGGACCCTGCCGCTATTCCCAACATTTTTATGAACAGCGAGGAATAGTACAAGGAAATATTGTGTGTCCACGAAGGAGAGTTGGAGACATGCCCCACACAAAACAGTCCAGGGGGATATGGAATATTTGAGAAAGGCAAAATTAGACTGAGAAATTATGTCCTCCAGAAAACGAAAAACTTGTTCCAGTTATAAATGAAAACAATCTTGTTTTTTTTTTTCCCTAGAAATGTAAAGAGATTGATGGGACATGTGAGTCCGCTTCTAAAGGGGAGTTCAAAAAAGGAAATTTAGGAAAATCTCTGGGGAAAAAAACTAGATGGAGTGGAAATCCCATTTTCTGAAAGAAAGAGTGTGCAATGAAGAATGGTAAAAATGCACACTAGTGTGAGCGTTCTGGTAGGACAGTGTTCTTGTGAGAAGGGAAGATCCAGTATCTGAGATAGCATGGGTGATTGTGGCAGGGGGAACATCCTGAATGAAACAACAGAAGCTGTTGGTTCCTGACATTTATAATCTTTCCTCCGAGGCAGGGAGGAGCCTCTGTTTCAGCAAAACCCACAGAGTTTCAGTGACAAAGACAAAGAGAAGGAGTTACAGTGCAGAGAATGTGCCCCCGGTGATAGGAACGGCCGAGGAAACTTGTATAATAGGAGATATTAAACCAGGTGGAGAGGGGCACCTGGGTGGCTCAGTCGGTTAAGCGTCTGCCTTCAGCTCAGGTCATGATCCCAGGGTCCTGGGATCCAGTCCTGCTTCGGAGTCCCTGCTCTATGGGGAGTCTGCTTCTGCCCCTCCCTTGCTTGTGCGTGTGCTCTCTCTCTGTCAAATAAATAAGTAAACAAAATATTTTTTAAAAATAAATAAACCAGATGGAGAAATAGATTTTAAGACTGAGCTAGAGTATCTCAGGGAGTCTGAGCTGTTTAATGAAATCGCACGTCATTTTGCTACCTGAGTAACATTTTTCTTCCTTCAAGATTATACTTTGAGAAGTGAAGGGTGTGGCAGAGAAAAACCCCCTCATGCTTCAAGGGCAAGACTGCTATGTTACATAAAGAATGTCCTTATGGGAAACAAAGGCTCACTCATAACTCCTCAGGGACAAGATTACAAATCTTCAGTTGGTTACTTCTCTGGGCTGGAGTGAAAAAAAGTCAGCATCAAATGTAGACCCATCACCTTGCCCATCATGCGCTGAAGATACAGGCGACCACGGGAATGTCATTCACTCATTCGACACACATTGCCGGAGGGTTACCTGCCTGCCGAAACCGGTGTCAGACACTGAGAAATCGAAGACCCATAAGACACTGAACCTTGATGAGTTTGCTGAGTAGGGGTAATGCCATAACATGTGTTTAACGGGATCCAAGATAAAGCATTCCAAACAGGTGTAAGAAAATGAATCAGATGATTTCACGTCGTTCACTCAGAGCTGTCAAGAATAATGGTTTGTTTTCCCCTTAATTGCCACTATTACTTAGACCCCTCATCCTCTGGATCCAAACTCTAGACCCATCCTGATGGTTTTCAGGAGGAACGAGGCCAAAGGAACTTCCCTTTCTGATGCAAGACGCTTGGGGGCGTGGGGGGTGGTCCTTCACTCACGGACTCATGGACTCATGGACGGAAGGGTGTTCTCTCAAAGAGCTGGGCCTGGGCAAAGGACACAACTGTTAGAGTTTGCACATACTTTCTATTCAGATAATGCTTTGGCGTCAAAACCAAATTTGTCATCTTTGCCTGGCTGGGTCTTGGCAAGGACACAGAGCAGTTAAGTCTGGGAGCAAGAGGCTCGCCGACACTGTCTGCTTTTTTAGTTGTATCCATCCTGAGCATGGGAATGTTCACGAGACAAGGGATCAGGGACAGGGGTAAGAGGACAGAGGCGCTGCTTTCCCTTCTGTTCACTCCATCCAGTACGTGTGTCTTTTTTAGTATGAGAGTGACTCACACTAAGGATGTTCAGTCTGGCTGGAGCATTCAGGTAGGCTTGGCAAATGTGGATTAAATCATTATGCGACCACTGAGAAGTTAGCAAAGATTGCCACCGTGTAGAGGAATGTGTATGGAAACAGCACAGAATTTATCCTCTGGAGGAATGAGTTAGGTAATGCTTTGTGTGATGAGCCCAATTTCTAAAGCCAAAAAGCATTATGTCTTCATCACCGTCATAAAATCCTTGACATTATTAAAAAAAAAAAAGTCAGAATTTTGATCAATTCTGTTGTTTTTCTTCTTTTCAAATTCATTTTTTAAAACATTTTATTCATTTATTAGACAGACAGAGATCACAAGTAGGCAGAGAGGCAGGCAGAGAGGGAGGGGGAAGCAGGCTCCTCGCTGAGCAGAGAGCCAGATGCGGGGCTCCATCCCAGGACCCTGAGACCATGACCTGAGCCGAAGGCAGAGGCTGAACCTAAAAATTGTCTCTCCTCTTAATTTGGTTTATTATGTTGCTCTTTTTCTAATTTTTCGTTGAATGCTTAAATCATTTGTTGTTACTTTGTTACCAGTTGATAGAAAAGCAATTTAAGCTATGATTTTCCTTTAAGCATCGATTTGGCTTTTACTAAGATAGGTAATATTTTCCTCGATAGGTAGTCCTGATTATTCCAACTACAGCTTATTTAGGAAACAATATCAATTTCGTCTTTGACTTAATGACCACGTTAGGTGAGTTTCAGAGTTAAATTTTCAAGTGGTTTCATTGTAGGGTACCTGTTTGCTTTTTAAATTAAATGCCTCCTTTCCTCACACTATGGCCAAAGAATCTGGTCTTTACAGTTTCCATTATTTACAGTTTCTTTGTAGCCTCACTTTTGATGGATTTTTGTACACATTCCATAGGAATTTTAAAATAACGTGCATTTTTAGTTGTTTATAAAAAGCAAAGTACATGTGTGTGTATCTATGTCCATTTCACTAATTAGATTGCAAAGTTCCTCTATTTTCTTATCATAGAGGGTTTTTGTTGGTTTCTGATATCCAACATCTACCTTCTGTAACTGAGGCCATGGTTGTTGTTGTTGTCTTTTTTTTAAATTGAGATTATTAGTAATATACAATAAGGGGCCAGGATGTTAAGTACTGAGTTTAATGAATTTTGGGAAATGTGTATGTCTGTATCAACACCCCGTAAAACAAGGTGCAAAGCACCTTTGGGCCCCTTTCTGGTCTGTCCTTCTTGTCCCATAACCTCTACCCCCCTAGAAACTTGATTCGACTTTGGATGAAGCCCTGTGTCTAGCTGGATCTCATAATTGGAACAGATCACGGTGGCCCAATTCAGAGGTAAAAACAGTGTGCAGTTACACAACCCAGAACCTCGCTTCCTTCCAGGTCAGGTTAGTACATAGTCTACCGTCAAGATTACCTTCTAGTGTCAACTTAAGCTATATTGCTAAAACCAACATTTTCTAGAAATAAAGATGAAGAATGAAGGAAGAGACGTGGCAAATAGGTCACCTCCCAGCTTTATGACAGTTTTTCCAGAAAGCCTGCTCAAAAAACTGCCACTTACATCTTGTCAACAGCACCCAACATCAAAGAATGCTAGACCATATAAGTTTCTTTCTTTTCTTTTCTTTTTTTCTTCTCTTCCTTCCTCCCTCCCTCTCTTTCTTTCTTTCTTTCTTTCTTTCTTTCTTTCTTTCTTTCTTTCTTTCTCTCTTTCTTCTTTTTTTCAGCAAGGTACATTGATCTGCCTCCCAGGGCACAGGGCTTTCAGTGAGGAAGAAGGAAGGGCAGGACGAATGGCTATGACCAGGGTCCAGTTATCTCTGTCATACCGTTCTTTGTCTGTATGCTTCTGGCAAGGCTCCTATCTTATCCAACTCCAAGCCTGGGGCCTGGGGCCTGTGACCTCCACCTAAGTCAGCCATGTCTTCCCCAAGCCACAGATTTGTTTCAGGAAGGGCCACTCAGAACTGACAAGTCTCACTTCCATAGCATGTATTTGAGTTATCAGGGAAGTCTGTCCCTCACCATCTGGAATTGTGTGGGCCAGATGGCTTGGCTGCCTTGAGACTGTATAGAAAGTGGCCATCTGAAAATGGACACAACGTGGGGAGAAGCATGGCCAAGAGAGGATCAGAGACCACCTCTTTGTCCATCATCTCTGCCCCGATGTCAAGGCCTACTGTCAGAAGTAGTAGGTAGTATTGGTATAAGCACAGTGAAACATGGTCCTTAAAAAATTAAAATTAAGACTAAAAAATGTATTACTCATCACTTCCAATTAATGAGACAAAAATAAAAGACTAGAAGGAGTCTTCTTATGTCAATCAATAAATCCCCTTGAGAAATAGTTGCATTTCTATCACTTTTATGAGAGTCCTAGGTAAATTACTTTCCTAAATTTTCTGCGATCAATGGGTAGAAAGGCTGATAGGTGTGTCCAGGTCTCTCCAAAGAAGTGTGATCTTCCATGTCTGTAAGCTTTGTTTCATATATTTTATGTCTATGCCAGTTGGTTTCTAAAAACTTTCTGATGGCTTACTTGCATTTACTATATCTTTAGTCTTTAATGATTAGAAACATACCTTTTTTGCTTTGTCTACTTGTTTTCTCCTCCATTACTACTTTATCTGTTACTACTATTGTCCTCCCAATGTGGTTTGGATTTGTCTGGTCTCTGCTTCCCCTTTGAACTTGGCCATCTTATTCGCCATCCTCAGAGTCTAACGCAACGCCTGACACACAGCGGATACTCGGTAAATACCTTTAGGACAATTTCATGGGATTTTCTTGTGAAAGATGAATGTAAGAGATAAAAAAAATATATCCTATGTGTGATAATAGTCTTTGATAGATTTGTTTCCTTTTCTCCTTTCTTGATAGATTTTTACATTCCCAGTCTTTCATTTTGTCTCATTATTTGGAAGTCATGAATATGACTTTTAAAATATTATATCTTTTAGTCTTTGTTTTAAGAACCATTTATTTTTTTTGAAGGACCACATTTTACTTATTTCTATCTGCCAACACCATGATCTGACTATCAGCTGACATACTTACTTATTAGATGATTCTTGTGGTACTGAGAAAATATTTAGGAGATGATATGGGCCTAAAAACATTTATCAACATGAGCCAGGCATTTTTATTTTGGAACAATGTAGTATTTGGCATATTTCTGCAGCAATTATTAATTTCATTGCATTTCCTGACATTCTTTGCTGGCTTTGGGGGATTTAGGATGAGTGTAACTCTTAGCTAACTAGGATCTGTATGGATTCAAGCGCCTGTAGAAGATGAAATTTAGTCCTACAGTTGATGCTAATGAAGAAATTAACAATCATATTAGTTTTTAAAAATGAGGTGAAAAATATATTCAAAAGGTGGGATGCAGAGGCAGGAAGGATGTCTCTTTCTTGGCTCATAGACGTGAAGACGTATGGGAGGATTTCAAGAGCATCTGTCATGCTAGTCTTTGTTAGTTTGCTCCCTTGCGTCTTTATTCTCTCCCAGGTATCGGGACATTTTTATTTTTTGGCACCATGGGTTCTGTGCCTTCGCATTTCCCTCCTCCCAGAGCGATGCCTGGAAACGCCTTATCTTCACAGACAGCCGGTGTCACAGAGCTAAGATATTTAGAGAGACTCATATTTGAACTTGGACACATGGAACACATTCCAGGACACTTATGCCAAGGACGGAGGATAAGAAAATATGAAGAAACGTATTTAATAGGAAAGCAATGCATGCAATCACAAAGCAGTGATTAGCAGAAGTCTTATCAGTTTTCTGCAAAGCCGGGACTGTGGCTTCAGGGTGGCCAGTCCACCAAGCGATGAGCAGTCTGTCCTGGTCAACCTCAGTCACTCCAGTCTGTCTGGGAGTCTGCTGGTTGTAGGAGACGGCGAAACTCCTCTGCACCGAGGGAGCTTGATGGGAAATGGTGCTACTCGTGGCCAAGGGACTTGGGGAGGGAGGAGGCCAACAATTCCAGAAATAAAGGAGATGCAATTTACTTGTACCTCCAGGTGGTGAAACAACTCATATTGGTTCCAAGTACATTGCCATTCCCGGGGTTATCCTGTATATCACATTTTTTAAAAAGACTTTATTTATGTATTTGTTTATTTATTTATTTATTTTAGAGCATGAGCACGTGCTCAGGGGGAGCAGAGGGAGAGGGACAAACAGACTTGGTCTTGAGGGCGGAGCCCAAGGTGGGACTCCACCCCACATCCCCAAGATCATGACCAGCGGAAATCCAGAGTCGGATGCTCAATGGACTGAGCCACCCAGGCGCCCCATGGATTACTTAATTTTAAGCAGTTAAGCAATTTTTATAGGGTGTGAATACTCAATCTCATCCAAAAATTAAATAATATAAAATAAATGGACTCAAATGGGAGTTCTGTCTTTAGTTTCCCCTACTTCCCCTACTCAGAGGACTGTCTTTTTGGGGTCTATGCGACTTTGAATAAGTTAGTTTTGTCTCTGCACTTGAGGTTTTATTTTCATCTGTAAAACGGCCCTAACAACCGCAAGCAGCTCAGGGGGCGTTTATAAGGACTGAGGGACAGACAGCTCGCAGTAAGTGCTTACAGCGGACGTGGCTCGCAGCAAACTCTTAATAGACGCTGGTTATGATCTTTGCTGATGTTATCACCAGTTAGACTTGGATTCTGATGTATTTGGGATTTATTAATGTGTTTCTCATGACAACTTTTTTCTAGGAGAGCTTTCCATTTCTGTACTAGTTTCTTCGTCGTGGTCGCAGCATAGACCACAGTGGGAGTAAGTCAGGCTGCGTCCAACCACTCGTCCATCGGTCGGTAGAGATACGAGTCGTCTTCCGGTTCTCAGTAGGACAGGTGGTGCCGCCGTGATCATCTTTGCGATCATATTCTAGAGCACCGACTGTGAGGCTACTTCGTGTTTCTAGACGTAGGACGGCCCCAGGGTATAGTGTGTCTTCAGTTTTAACGCATATTGCCAAGGTTCCCTCCTTCCCCTCCCCAAAAGTTCTATCACCTTGTATTCAGGCGGCTGATGTGAATGACAATTGCTTTTCTTTTCCTTCTTCATGTTTAAAAATCTTTCCCTATTCTCCCAAGTCCCAGGGAAATTTCTCAAGCCTTTAACTATGTTCCCAGCCTCTCACAGCCTTTTAAGGAATTGATGGAGACAATAAGCCAAGTCAAACTATAGGCGGCGTTGTAGCATTATTGTCATTTGGAGATGTGGTACTCGACTTCCCAAATAAAATTTCGGACCCTTGGTCTCACAACGTTGGGGGAAGGTGGAGAGTGTGACGGCTTGGATTTTGATTGTTGTGGGGTTTTTTTTAGTTTTTTTTTTTACAGATTTTATTCATTTATTAGACAGACAGAGATCACAAGTAGGCAGAGAGGCAGGCAGAGAGAGAGGAGGAAGCAGACTCCCTGGGAGCAGAGAGCCCGACTCGGGGCTCGATCCCAGGACCCCGAGACCACAACCCGAGCCGAAGGCAGAGGCTTCAACCCATTGAGCCACCAGTGTTTCTGTCTTAAGAAGCTTGTGGTCTTAGCAGAAATATCTGAGATAGAATTTGAATGTGGACTATTGGGATTAAAATCAGAGTTGTTCTGAATAAGTTTTATTGTAAGGGGTGTGGTTATCAAAGATGTCTATTTATTTATTTATTTAAGATTTTCTTTATTTATTAGACAGAAAGAGAGAGAGCGTGAGCATACAAGCATGGGGAGCAGCAGAGCGAGAGGGAGAAACATGTTTCTCGCAGAGCAGGGAGCCCCACATGGGGCTCGATCCCAGAACCCTGGGATCATGACCTGAGCTGAAGGCAGACGTTTAACCACTGAACCACCCAGGTGCCCCAAAATTTGTCTCTTTAGTTGTCTAGCAAGAAGACCCCCACAAAAATGGGACACAGGATGTGAGAACTACAACCCAGGTCTGGGGGAGCTAGTTCTTTTATTCACCTGGGATTTACTGGGTCCGTGTTCCAGCATCTCATAGGACCCTCCCTAGCAGGCTGGCCGCATTGTTGAGCACACAGGTGCGGTGAACACAGCTTATTGTCTGGCTGATTGTGGACCAGGAATGATATCACAGATGCAGAGGTAGGAAAGTTCAGCCTCAATATAACTCTGTATATGGCAGGCACACTGCAGTCAAAGGTACCAAAAACCAATAAATAAATAAACCCAATGAGCCAAATACTGGTGTAGGATGAATTAAGAGAGTAAAGTAAACATAAATCGTAATTAATAATAATAATAAAACTGTCTCATCACACACAACAGATGAATGTACATTTTTTACAACAGCAGCAACAAGATTAAGCAACAGTGATCAGCTTCCCTCACCCTGCGAGCGATGGTTAGAATCATTTCTTCTAAATCATGTATCTCAAGGTGGGATGGCACTAACCCTGCATTTCCAGACGTGCCTTAGCATCCTGAAAGACCGTCCCATCTCCTGGTCTTCACCTCTCAATTTTGTGACATCACAGACTTTGTTGATCTAAATGTATGCATGGACAGATGTCTGGAATAATGCTTAAGGAAAACCCAGTATTTTTTTTTTTCCTAAAATAAATCACTCAAGAGGGTCCTGTATCCTGTGAACACTCTGAGGCTTCGTGGACAGTGGAGTTCACGTTCCCACGGTGCAAGCCTGAGACGTCAGAAGGTCTATCTTCCGCCCTTACCCCGAGGATTCTGATCTAAACGATTTCTTAGGCCTATTGATTTCAGATAATGATCTCCCACCATTCCTGAGGGAGTCCCTTCCGTAGGAACCCCAGGAAGCTTAGCGAGAATGACAGCAACCCCCGCATCACGGGCTGAACTACCCTCGCAGTTTATTTGAAAAATTAGTGACAGCACACATTTTCAAGGGATGACAAATAACAGAAAATACGATTCTGGCAGAAACTCCCAACCCATTCGCCCCCGGGGAATCGCCAAATTCCCGACCCAGATGTGGCCGAGAGAAATGTTTTTGCTCTGGCTGGGGCTGAGCGGGTCCTTCCTTAGCGTCTAATGCTGCGTCTCTGGAATGTTCTTTGTCTTCCCACAGCTCATGTGCTTCTACTCATCGCCTGATGTTCCCAAACCAACCAAAAACCTCAGGTTCTCTGTCCTCGCTGAGCCGAGATCTGTCACAGGCAGGAGCAGAGTCTCACACCGTTCCCCATCTTTCGGCACCCCACTTTTGAGGTAGGTGCTTGACAGGTCTCTGCAAAGCCAGGGCTTGGAGGTGTCTACGCTTCAAAGCAGAGCCACGTCCATGCTCGACAGAGGCCCAGCCTCCCCCTCGAGGCCACGGCTCCGCTCTGGTCTGCACACTCCTCAAAGCACACTTTGTCTTCCTCTGTGTGGTGCCCTGGCAAGTGGCAGGAATTTTGTGCGGCTATAAAACCTGCCTTTTGTGAGAAGACAACGGATTCTGGGTAGAGTTCCATGGGAAAAGCCACGCTCGGGGCAGAAGTCACTGATGCTATGACAGTTACCGTGTCTTTCTGTTCTGAGCATCTCTGGCCTTACCACAGGCCGGTTTCACTTTGGCTTTTGTGAGTCAAAAGCTTACCTCCCCATAAGCACCCTCAACTTCTGCCTGCTTTTAGAGCCCCTGACACGAAGGCAGAGTGCGGGCTGATGGGGTGGCCTGAAGCCAGAGACGTTTTCCAACACCATTCCGTAAGGAATTTCTGACTGCGCCTTCCAACCATTATTTATAATCCCCCAAACCGTGCCCCCACCCCTTGCTAATCTTAACAGACATACCGGACCGTCATGAACGGGAGGTCGGATTCTGTGTGGGAGAAGAGCAGGGAGCTCAGGTTCGTTGAATTCCCATGTGTCGGATACTAGACTGACTTCCCTTCCTTACTTCTCTCAAACACCCTGTAAAGTAGGTGCTGTTCTCATCTTTCTAATACAGACCCTGAGGCCAGAACAGCTGGTTGACGGGGGAAGGTGACTCTCCATCAGTGGCACTGTCCAGGTCCGTCTGATTCTACAGCCGATCCTTTCCCACTAAGTGCAATGCCTTCACCAGACGGGAGACGTGAAGGGCGTTGGAGACCCATCTTTAAGCGCCTTCCAAATGTTTATGACACTCTGTGAACTGGTGAGGCTAATGCTGCTATTTCGCCCCTAGGGTTAGACAAGACAGGGCAGGGTCTGAGTGCCACAAGGAAACCGTTACCCAGACCCCAGAGGCATCCAGGCATCCACGTGGAGCTTATTAGGAAGAGTTTGCAAATGAATCGCTTTGCGGATTTTCGCGGAGGAAGTCAGTCTGGGAGACCCCCCTGCTCCATATGGGCTGCATTTCGCTCAATGGGGTCTTTGTCAGAGCTCGGCTCTGGAAGGAGGTCAGGCAGTGGTCGGCGAGGGAACCACCGCTGAGCAGCCCGGGCCCTGAGCTGTCATTTCCCCACTTTGCTTTGGACAAGGTACAAGAAATCCTTTATGGGCTGGTACGGCGGACACTGATGGAAGCCAGCTTTGTTCTATTTTTGTAACGTATTTCTGGTTGAGTTAATTCTATGGAAAAAAAGAGTCAGTGGGTTTGTGTGTTTATATAGGCCTTTCATTCTGCTGCTTTGTGCCAAGTTCCCCGAGCCTGTGAGGAAGTGGAGCCAGATGTGCTCTGCGTCCTGGGTTCTCACCCCGGTCACCTCGTGATCTTTCCAGGTTTGCTCAGCCCTCTTGCAGAGCATCTGCGTGGAAACCGATCTCTCGACTGCTGGCTGTTGGCAGGAGGACACTTCCTTCATATGGAAAAGTGTTTAATACCAATTTAATGGTCTGTCTAGCCACTGTACACCCCAAACTCTCCCTCCTTCCTTGGCACCCACTGGCACAGAGCATGGAAATCTAACTTTTAATCACCTTTTCCAAGACGCCCCCAAATTTTCTTTCCAGTGTGTCCACTGCTTTTCTAATGAGGGCTTGTCCCAACTCCCTTTCAATCCTGCGGAGGGTAAAGGCTCCTATAAATTAAAATGATGCTCTTAATGCATCCATGTTATTTTTAAGCTTCTCCTACTCTCATTAAACTTAATCGCAGACAGGAAGGAGGTGGGTTTGTTTTTTAATTCTCAGCAACCAAAGCAAACGGAAATTATTTTGTTGGTGACACCGTGAAAACTTGGCCAAGTGTTTGAGTTTAAAGACTGAGACTAATAAAGACCAGTGGGAGGAAAAAGATGGATAATGAGCATTTTCTGGACCTGAGGAATCAGATAGATACTATATTACATGGTACATGTAATTACATCTTTTTTTTTTAGAAGATATTATTTATTTATTTGTAAGAAGGGGTGGACAGAGGGAGAAGCAGACTCCCTGCTGATCAGGGAGCCCGATGCAGGACTCGATCGCAGGACCCTGAGATCATGACCTGAGCCGAAGGCAGAGGCTTAACCCACTGGGCCACTCAGGTGCCCCCACTACATTACACATTTAGTATATCATTGCATTCTTTCATCCAAGTGTCCTTACAGGGCACTTGGCTAAGTAGTGGAAGATTTTAAGAATGCTAAGAATGCTTCATATAAATACAACACAGTCGTAAGATGAATTAGATTCCCCACGTACTTCTTTTTTTTTTTTTTAAGATTTTTTTTTTGTTGTTGTTGTTGTTGTTAGAGATTGAGGGCGAGCACAGGCAGACAGAGAGGCAGGCAGAGGCAGAGGGAGAAGCAGGCTCCCCGCTGAGCAAGGAGCCCAATGTGGGACTCGATCCCAGGACGCTGGGATCATGACCTGAGCCGAAGGCAGCTGCTTAACCCACTGAGCCACTCAGGCATCCCAGTACTTCTTATGTCACTTAAATATGAATGATCGATTTAACGATATATCCCTGGCCAAGTCTTGCTTTAATTGATAGTGGCTGGTTTTTTGGGGGTTTTTGTTTGTTTGTTTGTTTCTTGTTTTTTGTTTTTAAGTATTGTTATTGTTTAAACTGTCCAATTTTAAAATTCATTTAATTTTAGTCAAAATAGGAGTGTTCTAGTCTTGATTGCTAGAAATCCACTAAGTGACCTCAGGAGAACTGCTTACTCTAAGTACCCCCCCACCCAAATTCTTTTATTCTCTAGAACATTTATGATCCTACTATCCCATCAGATTTCAAGTCTTATGGAGACCTACCCTACCCCTGAGAGCTTGGGCTACTCTTTCTTGCTTTCCGGCTGGTTTCTTACTTTTACATTGTAATATACCGCATAAACACTATTTTAGCAACAATAAAACAAGAAGAAAAAAAAAATCTTTGAATTTCCCCGACATCCCCATTGTCGTTGGATAACCCTTCTCTCCACGTCTGGGAATCTATTCGCTGAGCTCTCATGTCTGCACACGTAACTTTTACATAGTCATACTCCTAGTCTCAGTGGGATTTATTTTGTCTTTCACTTAATAGTATATTCTAAGCATTTCCTGTGTTGCTGGAAAATTCATTCATTCAACAATCTCCCTTCTATGGGCTTCTATGAGTCCATTAATATAAAAATATGTGATGATGTGAATTGTTATGTATTTTTAAATGTCAGTGTGGTTCAGACACTGTGTTACATTAGTTTCGGGTGTACAGTGTAGTGGTTCAACAATTCTATATATTTCTCGGTGCTCCTCACGATAATCGTGCTTTTCATCCCCTTCTCCCATTTCCCCCAGACCCCCCAATCTCCTCTCTGGTAACCAGCAGTTTGTTCTCCGCAGGTAAGAGTTTGGTTTTTAATTTGTTTGTCTCTTTTTAATTTGGTTGCTCATTGTTCTGTCTCCTAAATTTAATAATTACCTTTTTTTAAAAAAGATTTTATTTATTTATTTTATAGATAGAGTGAGCACAGGCAGACAGAGAGGCAGGCAGAGGCAAAGAGAGAAGGAGGCTCCCTGCCAAGCAAGGAGCCCAATGCGGGACTCAATCCCAGGACGCTGGGATCATGACCTGAGCCAAAGGCAGCCGCTTAACCAACTGAGCCACCCAGGTGTCCCTAATACTTACCTTTTTGAAAAGGCTACCTAAGGGGTGCTTGGATGGCTCAGTCAGCTGAGCGTCTGACCCTTGATTTTGGCTTAGGTCATGGTCTCACGGTTGTGGGAACAAGCCTCACGCCAGGCTCCAGGCTCAGTCGGGAGTCTGCGAAGATTCATTCTCTCCCTCCGCCCCTCCTCTCCATTCGCACACTCTCTCTCTCAAAATAAATAAACAAAATCTTTTTAAAAAATCGATAAATAAAAAGGCTACAGAGTATCTCCATAATATGCCATTAAGAAGCATCCTTTAATGAGGCACCCTTTTTCAGGGGCTGTTTTGCCTTTCAATTTTCTGTATTATAAGTAAAGTAATAATGTAGGTCTTGATGCATTCAGGTCTTCTCTCATATTGGGAGCTCCCCACTTTCACTTCCCCCCTGGTTAAATTTTGGTGAGTCTTATTTCATTCTCAGAAAATTATCATGTCAGCTTTCTATAAACTACACCATACCTCTTTTGGCCATTACCTCATGACCAGAGGTAACCAACATTTTACTATCACTATATGTTATTTTTGTCAGTTTGGGGGATTTTAATGAATGCCATTATATAACATGTCTTTTTTTGTCCAGGATGAAATCGCTCATTGTATTTATGGAATCCATGTTGATCATAACAGTAGTTCATTTACTGGGTGATACAAATATATTACATTTTATTTTTCCATTCTAGTCCTGATAAACATTCAGGACAATTATTAAATTATAATAGAGGTAGTTAAAAAAATAGAAATGATAGAATTCTAAAAATGTATTTGTGAAATGAGGAACAGAGAATAGCGTGAACAAATAGGAAATAAATAACAAGATGATAGACTTAAGTCCAACTGTACTGGTGATTACAATAAAGATAAATGGATTAAACACTCTAAAAGACAGAGATTTTCAGACTGGATAAAAAGCAAGATCCAACTCCATGTTTGTTTACAAACATTTACACTTTAAACTTAAATTTGAAAATAGTAGGATAGAAAAATATATACTACATAAATCATAAGCATAAAAAAGCTTATGTATCAATACCAGGAAAATAAGGGCACCTGGGTGGTGCAGTCAGTTAAGCATCTGACTCTTGGTTTCAGCTTTGGTTGTGATCTCACTGTTGTGAGATCAAGCCCCATTTTGGGCTCCACGCTGAGTACTGTTTGAATTGATTTCTCCTTCTCCCCCTGCTCCTTCCTCCAGCATGCTCTCTTTCTCTCTCTCAAATAAATAAATGAACTTAAAAAAAAAAAAAAACCAGGAAAGGCGTGGTGCATAAACAACGAATCTTGGAACACCAAAAAAATAAAATTAAAAAATACCAGGAAAATAGACTTCAAGACATTAAATCTTGTCACAATAATAAGAAGCTAGTTTATGAAGAAAACATAGTGTTTCTGCGTGCATATTACCTAATAGCAGACCTTCAAAATACATGAAGTCCCATCCATACAAGTGAGCTGTTGTTAAACCCCAAAACATGTATGAATGTCACAATGAATAACACACAGAGGAAAAGGAGCAGATACAATTAATTACATGCTGATGATTTTATTTCTAGGAAGTTCTCTAATAGGCAAATTAAGCTACGGTAATAGACATATTACTATATGGGGCTGCCTAGGGCAGTGTGTATTGCTGGTCCCTTACAGCAAAGGAGGGAACTCTTCTGGGCAAAGAAAGTATTCTGTCACTTCAGTGTCCTGGTGGTTACACAGGTTCATACATTTGTCAAAACTCACCGAACATACATTTAAAATCTATGCATTGCAATGTTGCCACTGTCACCTGAATAAAACTGATTTTTAGAAAGGTAAAAATGTAGTCGTGAAAGCCTGCTCACCTCAGATTCCTGTTCCCTTCTGTTTGCCCCTCAATCTTCACATGCTCTGACAGTTTCCCAGTGCCTGCAAGCCGCTTTTTTGTTGTTTGTTTTGCAATATTCCTGAAATTTATATTTGTTCCTGGTGGGAGGTTTCATCTCATATAAGCTCTTCCATCATAGCTGGACACATGAGTGCTATTGGCATTTTTTAATTACTAGAAAAATTAAGCCCTTTTCATATTTGGAGAAAGAGGTATAGAAAAGATAAGCGACTTATCCCAAGATCACATCACTTCTAAGTTGAGAATCAGGATCAGAACTCAGCCAGGCTTTTTCCAGGGTCTACACTTTCAGGGACTGTGTTTGGCAGACAGGATGGACTCTGGAGAGCTGAACGTGGGAAGCTGGGGGCCTGCTGATTGAAAGGCCCGTCTACATGGTTGGGTTTTTTTTTTTTTTTGTCTATTTTCTGCTACATGAATTATGAGAGGGAATTATGCCAAGATTTTCAGAAGGTAAGATCTGAAAATCTTGTTGCTGCTGCTGAAAATTGTTTTGTTTTTCAATGACCTTTTGGTATTCTAAAGGGAGTTGCAGGAAGGAGCATTTTGAAACCACTGCTGTCTACTCCTGTAAACTAATTGAAACCTTATTCAAAGCCAAGCATAATTATGATGAAAAATCTTCTGCCAAAAATGGAAAATGCATTCCATATAAAAGATTTTGGGGTTATCTGAGAATAGATAATAGAGTGTTGAGTGCATTATGTCATTTTTGTTCTAAAATTTGATTCAGTTTGGTGAACTTAACCTTAAATACAACTGCCAGACACTTTTCTATGGCTTAAAAAATGGTCAAGTTGAACGAGAAGTCAAGATGTTCCCGTACCCGGAAGTTTTCCATCTTTGCCCTGATTTGTCCAAGACCGTTCCTCAACCTTAGCTTGAGTTTGCAGTAAACTTTTAGATTGTGTCCTTTTGCTAAACATGGCGTCCAAGAGCAATGTAGGCAAAATGAACTATTTATAGGAAATATAGATTCTATCACAAGGCTTCGGTGAAGGGCATTGCAATATGGAGGACAGAAACCCTTCTCAAAGACAGGTTCCTACTTACCAGTTTGGCAGTGAGGGAATGAGCATTCATTATGTTCTCAGTTCCCAAGGACTCATCAATTCCAGTCAACACAGATTGTCCTGGACAGTGTTATCTCAGACATGCCTTCGTACCACCCGTATCAGAGAGTCGTAAGCTTAAGTAGAGGAATTCTCAAAGGCTGATAACCTTTCTGAGATTATATTCAATAATTTATATGTGAATGGTCTGTGTGTCCCCCAGATCCCATTCCTTGCTGTTTCCCAGCTCCACTGTAGTCTGAAGCAGAGGGACTGCCCGACCGCTGCCTTGTAGGATCTGGCTCCAGGCTCCCATGCCAGCTGATGTCCCCCCTAGTCTTGGCTAATGAGATATAGTGGTGAGACACTGGGGATCAAAGAGGGAGAAAGTCAGGTTGCTTCTCCCTTTCTTGTATCCTCAGGTGACTTCTTGTGTAGGTCCTGTACCTCCTCTAGGACCTCAGTTTCTGCAAGACAGATCAGTTATGGCTCCAGCTTCTATCTGATGAGCCTGGGCTCCCATGCTGCCATAAGACCACCTCTGCTACGCCATTCCCACCCACTCATGGGAGCGGGTTTCTGACGTCGTGACTCTGACTGATCTCACCTCACTCTGTTTGACTACTTAGCCCCTCCCCAGTTCACATGAGTTTCCCCTATATTAGAATTTCTTTGTGGCTCATTGTTGAGGTCGTTTCTCTTTCCCTGATTATATCTTGTTATAGGGAACTGACTGGTCCTTCTCCAGTTATGCTGGCATTGCTGCCAAGGCACGAGTGTAGAGACAGAGCATGAAGTAACCTCCAACCTGAAGACAGTCCCCAAGACCTGCCTGCCTTGGGCATCAGTAGGTTCTCAGGGCTTCCCAAGGGCCTTTTAGGGGCAGCAGAACTTGCTTCACCATCACCCACCATCCCACCACAAGTTCCTAGCCTGCCTAAGAAGGAGAGTGAGGGAGAAGGGGCACTTCATATCATAAGAAACACAGTGTGTGTGGAGAGAAAATCCCCCCCGCCCCATATGAGATAAAACTGTGAGGCAATGATTTGTGCAGGTGAAGTGGGTCTGTAGGAAAAGAAGACTGGCACGCCTTCCTGTTGAATGGAGGTCAGCTAAGGCAGAACTGCTGTTATCACATCATACCTGCACCAGCAGGGACAACAAGAACAGGAAAGAGATGGGTGGGCTGAAAGTGAGGCCAGTAGGGTCCCAGAACATGCTCCCCTTCTTCATAGCCCAGTCTCCACGAGGGTCCTGTAGGGCAAGTGCAAACAAGGGAAGGTGACTCTGTTTAAGTCACTGTGCCAGAACCCCGCCCATCTGGTGAGGGCACCAAGGATTGGGCTGTGGGTTCAAGCCAGGGAAAGGACTCAGAGGTGTGTAGTGGAGAGACCCTAAAAAGTCCACATACCTTGCCTAAGGGTTTCACTGCAAGTTGGTGTGGCCCAGAACACAATGACAACAAAGAGGACAGGATGGTGACTTTGCCCAGCTGGCTAAGGAGACGTTGTTCTTCCTCCATCTCTGCATCCTGCTGGAAGAGGAAGTGGGGGGTGCAGCAGGAGCTCATCCCGCAGCCACGCCCCCAACAGAAGGGGAGGCTGATGCTGGGAACCAGGAGAGGGGGTCTCAGATGCACAGTCCACATTGCAAACTGACCCGAGCTACGCGCTTGAAAGGAAGATGACTCAAAAGTTATAAAATCTACTTACGGCATCATAAATGACTAAGAAAGAGGGAGTAAGTAAAAGATAAGCATGGAAAAAAAACCAGTCTCAGATTCTTTAATGAATCAATCATGAGTTTTCTCATCTGTGAAATCTGTGTTTTCTGGGGACAGGGTATAGAGCTTTCGTCACTTTCTCAAAGGGTCCACGAGCCCCAAAGAACCCAAACCATCAACATGCGTAGTAATGACTTCAAACCTTTTTTCCTTGCTTCGATATCTCTCTGGAACACCAAACTTGAATTTTTCATCTACCTTTCCCTGCCATCTTGTTTCCCTCCTTGTACCCATCATTCCTTGTTGTTATCTGGTTTACCTACCCAACGAAACATTATCTGTCTCTCCCAATGGGATGCTTGCTGCCCGGAGGCAGGGACCCCGTTGTCTTGCTTACCATTTGGTCTTTGGATGGCCATGGAGTGCTTGGTGCTGGAAGGTGATGAGATTGTCTCCAGGAAGTGTCACTTACACACCAACGGCCTCACAAAGGAAACCCTTCTCAGACCTGCATTGTTCTTGATTACTCTTCGCTAGAACATGGTCTCGCCCCATCCACACATAATCAATTTCTACATCTTGCCACATGCGCCTGAGCAATGGTCCTCAATGTGACCCCAGCTCCTAGCTCATGCTGCTTGGGGTCTAATGTTGCTTCTGGTGTCTCTCGCCAACCTCCCAAGCAGGTCTCTGCCCTGGTCCTCCTATTCCAGTGGTGTCAAAGCTCTGGTTCTAGACTTGCTGCTCTAGAACCGAACTTCACATCGGTCCTCTGCTAAAGACTCCTGTGGCCTCTATCTCCTGTCAGGATGGAGCTCAAATTCTTCACATGGACTTTATGAATGTTCAGAATGTGGGCCTATTGTCTCTCTGATTTTCTGAGCCCAGGGGACCTTCCGCCCAGGCCCTAGAGTCTGAAACATCCCATGCCCTCCCCAGTTGGACAGCATCCTGTGCCTGCCTCCCCACTTCTGGCTTTGTTTCCTCTCCCAAGTGACCGTTATTCTCCCAGACTCAGATCAAAATCTGTTGCTGCTTTTCCTGCTCCCCTTGGGCAGAATTATTTGCTGTTAACCGAGCAAACTTCTTAACCATGTTTGGGACCCACTGCTCAATCCGTCAACCTGACAAGGCATGTACGAGGGAGATGGTAAGAAGGGGGTCAGCGTGTGGTGGGGTGGAAGGAAGCCTGCTAACCTTATGTCTTTATTTTGCAGAAGTCAGCCCTAGCTCATGAATGAATGTTTCTATCACCTCGAATAAGACCTCATCTAAGAGCCCAGCCTACTTTCCAACTTCCAGATGTAGAAACTGAATAAAGTTCACGAGGACCCAACACATACCAGACATGATTTTAAATATTTTGCACATACGATATCATTTAACTTCTGCAAAACCCCCAATGTTGGTGCTCTTTTGTCCTTACTTTACTAGTGGGGAAACTGAGGTACACAGAGTGAGGAGGGATTTCAGAGTCAGCCAACTCCCCCCACACAGTACTCCCTGGACCTCGGGAGGGGGTGACGCTTGCAACCACATGGCTACCTGCTGGCAGCTGAGTCGGTCCCAAATGTGGCCCCTCACTGCTCCATCCTGTGCTCCTCACAGCCCTTCAGACAGTGAACTGATTTCTGGGAAGATGAAGATTCACCAAAAACCACAAAACTGTACTAAGAGGCCAGAATGGAAAGTGAGCTGATGGGCCTGGGACTTGCACGGAGTCAGGCTGAGCCAGCGGTGGAACTCTGATGCCCCAGGAGCCTGTGAGCAGAGCCCCCGGTGTTCAGGCCAGAATAACATGTGGAAACCATATACTTCCTCTGGCCCTAGAGCCCCGCTGGAGGGTGGAGCTGATCCACAAGTGTGTGTGAGAATCCGTACATTTTTCCTTCCTTGGAGCAAAGCCATTTAGGTTTGGAAAATGAAAGGAGCTCACTTTGACTAGAAAGTGTCTCATGCCTTTTCCCTGATGATCACAAGGTGGCCAGGGCTGGGCTTCCTATCGCTGGGGCGGGTGGTGGGAGAAGAAGAGGGTCCCACTCAGGAAGACAGCAAGCTATGGGCAGGTCTGGTGTGGCTGAGCCCCGCTGGGCAGCCTGTGCCCAGGACCCTGGGGGTGAGGGGCTCAAACTGCCTGGGGAGAGCACAAGGCCACTCCTGCTCGGAGTGAAAATATTGAAAGATTTCAAGACCAATACCTGTGTCACCTGGAAAACATCAGCATTAATGACTCCTGTAACTAGCTGGGGTTCTAGCATATTCTGTAAATGATCTCACTTGATTCTGTACACTAGCCCCAGACAAAAGGGTTGTAGCTCAGGGTGTGTGTTCGTGCATGTGTGCATGTAGTTGTGTGTGCACTTGTGTGTGGCATGTGTATATGTGTGCATATGCATGTGCCTCCGTGTGCCTGTGCATGTGCACATGTGCACATGCATCTGTGTGCTTGTGTATGCATACACATGTGCATGCATGTGTGTGCATGTGTGCATATGCTTATGTGTGCAGGTCTGTGCATGTGTGCATTCATGTGTTCATGTGTCTGTACATATGCATGTGTGTGCATGTGTGTACATGTGTATGTGTGCATGCCACTGGGTGCACATTTTTGTGTATGCATGCACACATGTGTGCCTGTGCATATGTGCATGCACGTTCATGTGTGTGGGTGTGGGTGTATGTGTGCATATTTGTGTGTTCACATGCATGTATGCAAGCGTACGTATGTGTGCATGAGTGTGCATGTGCCACTGTTTTTATGCATTTATGCATTATGCATGCATAAATGTGGGTGTGCATGATTGCATATGCATGCATGTGTATATGTGCACACATGTGTGCATATATGTGTGCATGTACACACATGCATGTGCCTCTGTGCATGTGCGCATGTGTGTGCACTTGTGTGCATGTGTCTGTACATAGGCATGTGTATGTGTGCATGTTTTGTATGTATTTCCCTCTCCCACTGCTCCCTTTCTCCATCACCATCCCACATAGAACCAAAAGCAAGTCCAGTTGCAGAGTTGTCCGTTTTCCAGTCCTACAGCTAGATAAGACCAGAGACGGAAAGAAAGAGTGAAGTGGCACAAGGATGCTTGAACAGGACAGGAGGCATAGCAAGAATAGAGTCCTTGAAGCAGGCAGGTGAGAAAAGGCCTTCGTCCAGGAAGACCAAGAAATGAACCTGAGGGGCCTCCGAGCTGAGCTGTCTTATGTGCGAGCCCTGTGCTGGCTCGTCAGCATCTCACTGACCAAAGTCTAGATAGGCTTACAGGCTCTTCATATCAGGTGGGAAATGCGGGCAACTTCCACGGGACGGGGAGGAAAAAGGGAAATGTCCTCACAGGCTAGAACTGATTGAGGTCATTGGAAAGGTCCTGTGAGCTTGGATCGTGGGGCCACACGTACATCCATGGAGGGTACATCTAAACCTAGAACATGGCTCTCCAAAGTATTAAACACTCTTCTTAAGAAATGGTGAATTGGAAGCCGAAGAAGTAAGGACAATTCATCCAAGACGTAGAGTCAAGAAGGGGCCAAATCTTTGCCGGTGCCTGAATCTTCCTACGGTGACTCGATAGATCTGCACGGCAGAGGGGCCGAAGAAGGGGCCAGAAGGGCCTGGCTGGAGTCCAGCAGCCACGCCCCATCCCTGCTGGGCGCCACCAAATACAAGGGACGCAGGGGTCTCCGTTGGCTTTTCGCTTCCACAGCACCCAGGCTGGCCAGCTGGCGCATCAGCCTCGGTAACGGGGTCACGACGACAGCCACTGGAGAGGTGACTTAGGAGGGATTAAAATTCTAAGAGACCAAATATTTAGGCACAACCTGAATGGTTGTCAGGAAAATGCAAACGACAACAGTAAGGCCATCCCTCTTCATCCGGCAGAAGGAGGTCGGCAAAAAATGCTGAGCTGATCCCCCGAAGTGCCGGAGAAGGCGCGGGTGTTCCCTCCACCTTGCTAGTGACGGGGCTTCCTGGAAGGGCATTACAGGTGGCGTCCGTTAACTTAGAAATACGTGTGGCCTGCGTCCCTTTCATTCTCAGCATCTCCCCGGAGAGCTGCCTTCACTGTGCACAAGGATGCACGCTCCCCGCTGTGTTTTACTGCAATGAAAAGGTGGCACCGATTATCAAGTGTCTAAAGTAAAACAAATTTCCTTAATTAAAAAAACGAAACCACTATCGTTCGCTTCCTTGCTACTGACACCTCTTCAAAATACAGGGGTAGAGTGGCACGGTGTGGCGGAGAGCGTTCCCGTGAGGCCGGGCTGAGCGCATAGTGCGTGGAGCAGAAGACCATGTTTGCCAGCCCACGTCCACAAAGCCGCATTATTAACCTCCACGTGGACACGTGTCTGTTGAAGGGCAGGCGGGACCGTCTGACGGGCTGACCGGGAGCTGGGGGCGTGGGGCCTCACTGACAAGTGGGATTCTATAAAGGAGAAGCCTCAAGCCAGCCCTCTGGATTGGAGGCAAGGATGGGTTTGGAGGTCGGGAGAGGTTTTAGGTGTATGTGCACCGTCTGAATTTTTGCAATGAGATAATGCTTGTGTGTTACTCATATATATGATGTGCCCATAATTATATATTACATGTATGCAAACACGAAACATGCAACAGAGAGGTACTTTCAGGAACAGCAGAAGGGTCTTTGCCACTGGGGGTGGGTAGGGCAGGGGTGCCCCGAAATTCCCCGGGAGCTTCTCTTAGCTCCAAAGCTGGAGCAGCTCTCTGGGCTCTATCCCGCTCTGTCCTGCGGGGCTAGGTCCCCTGGTTTGGTTTTGTCTTATCATCTTATCTTATCATGATCGTATCTCCCACTTTAAAACTATCAAGTACCCAGAACAGGAGATGAAAATGACCCCCCCCCCTACATAGGACCACAGCCCGGGGTAAACGGCAGCTGAGCTGTGGTCATGGTCGCATCAGGTCTCAGGACATTTTTGGTCCGTTATTCACATGGTGCTAATCAGACAGCATATCTCTAATTGCATATATTGATTTTAATATCATTTTTATGACCACCAATGTCATATATGCCATTTGCTGTAATATGTATTAGTTTAAGGCTGAAAATTTGGGGGGGGATAAAGATTGTAAAGAAAAAAATAGCAGATCGCCCAGGTTCCCACCTTCCTCAGTAAACATTTTCATGGGTGTGTGTATGTTCTTGTGATTTTATCTAGTTGAAAGCAAAATGTATCTACTGATTTTTTTTTTTTAACCAGGGATATTGGTAGGTACCCAGTGAAGGTGCAGGTGAACATCTGCCATGGTTTCCGTTAGTTTCGATTTCTTTCAAAATGACATAGGCTACTTCATATATTTTATTAAATATGTTATATTACATATAATGTATAATACATAAAATTATATTATATAAATAAACATAAATATAAATATATATGTAGAGTTCCAGCATTCTAGTGGCTCTTTGCCACATTGTTGGGTTTTTAAAAAACTGTTTTCCTAGAGTTATTCCAACGGTGCTACATTTGCTATTGTTTTTTTAGGAACAACTAAGTCTTTAGAACACAAAACAAATCTAGTATTCCTGAATGAAAAGCCCTGCTGGTCAGTCTACACTGCCAGCCACCCCTACCCCCTGTCTACACTCCAGCCCCCCCCCACATTCCTTAGGTTTTACATCTTTATTGGTAGCTTGGTTAAGTGCCTTGGGTTTCACGTCTAATTTTTCACAGAGGGTACCTAGGCAAGGTCCTTTCATGGTTTTGTGTATTTACAAATCGCTTTCTCTCCGGGGAAGGCGAGTGGCAGGTGAAATATGGGAGTCTTACTTAGGTTTTTCCTCTCTCCCTGAAGTCTCAGGATACGGCTCTATTGTTTTCGGGTGTTCAGTCTTGTAGATCCATATTCCTAATTTTTGTTCCTTTTCATGTAACGTGTTTTCTGCAGGGATGCTGCCAAACTTTCTCCTCATTTTTAAACACTTTAAAAATCGTGTTTTCAGGCTCTTCCTTATGAGGAATTCCTTTTATCG
Source organism: Taxidea taxus jeffersonii (assembly GCA_003697995.1). NCBI lineage: Eukaryota > Metazoa > Chordata > Mammalia > Carnivora > Mustelidae > Taxidea > Taxidea taxus. The sequence continues at coordinate 208,593 of ML104890.1, read as the reverse complement.
GTTTTTCTCTTCTCCCCCAGCACAGGTGCTTCCTGTGGGGCAGCACCCCCACTCCCCCCCCACCCCGTTCTGCAAGCACACGCTGTGTTTTCTGCTGCTGTGGTTCTCACTGCTCTGTTCTGCGCTGTCAGGCCCATCACTCCCCACGTCTGTACACCCCCAGTAGCCGCAGGTGTGCAGGGCTCCCTCGCTCTCTGCCTGCAGGACTGCGGTGGAAATCCCTCTCCAGATAGAGCCCCGAGGCACATGGCCCCATGCAGGTCCCCTGCTGCAGCCCAGGGAGCCCTCCTTCTAACCCATGCCCCTCTTCTCTGGCCCTCACCCTGCTGCCCCCGACATTGGGGAGATATGGGAGGTGGCGTGCACATAGGTCAGGGAGGCTGGTCACACCTGGGTGACAAATGAGAACATGATGGGGTTGAAAGTGGGGCCAGAACCAGGTCAGGATGAAAGGGCAGAACCGGGGCCGGGGGCTCTGATTATGAATGAGAAATGCCCCCTCCTCTGACCCCTAGTAATAATCTCAGTTAGCACTGGCCTCGTGTCCTCTCTGTCCCGAGCACCGTCCTCTGTGAGCCCATTTGCTCTGGCGGTAATCCTGTGCAGGGGCCCTACCATTATTACCCCATTTCACAGATGAAGAAACTGAGGCAGAGAACTTACCTCCCCTGCTCAAGCTTTCACAGCCAGCAGGGGCAGAATGACGGCTCAGAGCCAGCCCGCCTGCTCCAACCCTGCCCTCTTCACCGCCAACCCCCAGGCTCCAAACCTCTCAGTGAACCAAACCGGCCGTGACTCCCGGAGAAAGACTCAACTTCTTTCTCACCCAGGAGTAGCCGCCCAGATGGTTGATATTCGCAGTGCGGTTACCAGGACACATTTGGACAAACCCGTGGCTGAAGCCCAGGGTCCTAGGGATGGCGTTTGGTTTTGGTTCTGCATTGTTAGGGTCCTCTCCTCCCTCCTCCTTCCCCTCCCGCACGCGGCTGTGGGGGCTGCTCCTTCCAGGGAGTAAGAAACTCTCGCTAGTCCTGCCCCCGCTCTCGGCCCAGCTGTGTCCCGGGAACTGGTTCCACCTGGGAGCGGATACGGAAGACAAGCGCGGGTGAGTGTGAACGAAGAATGGCACGGCCTTCGGGATGTTCGGGCGCCCGTGACCACACAGCGGAGCCCCGGTTGCCCGTTCCCTCGCAAGTACGGTCCTATTTCCAACCTGCTGATGGGGGCAGGGGGGAGAGCACAAACGATGATGTGGAACATGCGGTTCTAATTGCTTTGAAAGCCTGAGAGAGCCACCCTGTTCCACTGAAGCGATTGATGGATAGGGCACATGAATGAGTGAAGAACGAATGAATGACTGGTGTGGGCAGGATACAGATCGTGCCTCCGTGGGTCTCAGCTACCCCAGTGATCTTCCCGATGATGGTTGACTCTGGCTTCTGCCCACGAAAACTCCACAGCCAAGTTCTCCCCCTGGCTCGCCCAGCCTTGGTCCCTGTGCTTGTCCCCAAGCTTGATTCTTTCTGTGGTTCTTACCATCCCTGAACAGTAATCATGGGCCCCGTAGTTTCCAGTGTTGTCGGGCACACACGTTCCTCACCTAGAAACGCAGGATCGCCGGGGGACCGTCCTTCCTTTACTGCTCCTCTCCCTTCACTGCTTCTTGCCGGAGAATCAAGTGTCATTCAAGCCCCAGTGACTGAGCATTTTCCAAGGGTCAAGGCCATCCGGGAGAGCCGCCATGACTCCTGCCCTATTTACACTCACAACAGCCTGGTAAGTATTTATACCGCAAGTTAACAGAAGAGGAAAAGGAGGTGCCAACACATTAAATCATTTATCCAACCTGGGATTTAACCCCAGGTGGCCAGATTCTAAAGGCCATGGTCTCCCCACCATCCCATGAAGTTGCATTTACCCAAAAGGACGTGGGTATGGTTGAGGTAGGAGGAAGTTATTAAATTATAAATATGTTAAAATTTTCCTCAAAGAAAATTGTTACAGAACAACTCTGATAAAGAAAATTCTATTTCTTAAAAGATTTTATTCATTCATTAGACAGAGAGAAAGAGAGCACAGTGAGAGCACAAACAGGGGGAGTGGGGGAGAAGCAGATGCCCTTTGGAACAGAGAGCCCGATGTGGGGCTTGATCCCAGCACCCTGGGATCATGACTGAGCTGAAGACAGATGCTTCACCCACTGAACCACCCCATGTCCCCCAAGAAAATTCTACTTTCGCTGGTAATGCATCTTTCATCAGTTTCTAGGGGTAGTCTGGGTGTTGGCCCAGTTCTATGCTTGGGCTGAACAGAATCTGGAAAATGGGTAGACAGAACTGAGTAATCTCCAGGAAGGAGACTGGTTTACTCTGTTTTGAGTTAAAATGGAGAGGGGTGGTGGAGGACGGCTCATGTGAAAAGGAGACACTGAGGCAGAGTGGAAGGACGAAGGGGATTACTTAGTCGGTCTGGGAGAATTCTGTTGTGGGGTCCGAGCTGAGCCTGAACAGGTGAGAGCGATGTGACAGCAGCTGCATGGGACCCTGGGGGTCGGGTGGGCGCTGAATCGGGCCACTGGCGCTCGGAGACGCTTTTGCAAATGAAAGTAATGCCTTCGAAGTGGGTTTTCTGGGTCCGTGGAGCAGGCTGGAGCGTTTTTGTAGGAAAGGAGGATGAAGATAAGCGTCCTGTTACCACCCCACAGCAGGCCGTCCACAAACACGGGGGCTCCCTCTGGGAAGCGCTTCACGGAGGAGGGGGCATAGCACCGAGGGCAGCCGACGAGGTTCAGGTAGGGCTGAGCTGGTTTTCTACAACAGCTCCTGGGAAGGACTGGTGGGCGGACAGAGCAGCCTTCTGCCTCCCGCTCACTCTATATTGTGCCTCTTCTAAAGGACCTGTTCTGTAAATCAAAGCACGGGTACAGATGTGCAGAAGGTGCAAAGGACACGTGAACACCTGCATAGCTGAGTAGTTAGAGCTTTACAGCTGTGCTTTTTATTTTGTGGACCCTTATCGCTCTAACCCCCAGAACTCCCCTCTGACCTGAGCCTTGTGCCTGGAGTTCCTTTGCCCTTCTTCAAATCTTCACCCATAGGTTTGTACAGATCAACAGTACATGTTAGCTTTGCACGGTTGTGAGCACGCACCTAACTATGGCACCTGGGGTATACATCCCTCTGCGACTTCCTTCCCCCACTTCCACAGTGTGGTCCATTTTGATCCATGCTGCTGGAATTCCTCTATCTTCACTGCTCTGTAATGTTCCATTATATATAGAGAGATAGACAGACAGACAGAGATTTATGGTAGGAATGGCCTGATGCAATTATGCAGACTGAGAATTCCTCTGACCTACGTCGTACCAGCTGGAGGACCAGGCAAGCTGGTGGTGTAGTTCAGTCCGAAGGCCCCAGCACCGGGGGGCCCGATGCTCTAAGTCACAGCCGAGCCTGAAGGAACTCCGAGCGTTCCAGCATCCATGGGCCGGAGGAGATGGATGTCCCAGCTTGAGAAGAGGGACCAAACTCGCCCTTCCTGTGTTTTTGTTCTCATCAGGCCCTCAAGGGATTGGCTGATGTCCCCAACCTCAGGGAGCACCTTCTTCTTAGTGTATTGACTTAAATGCAGCGTCTTCTGGAAACATCTCCCCCCCCCACACACACACCCAGAAATAAGGTTCTAGCAGCAGTCCGGGCATCCCTCAGCCCAGCGATGCTGACGCAGGGAATCAGCCATCACACATTCTGAACGGTGTCTCCTGGGACGTGGAAGGCCTTCCCAGCGAAATGTGATTCAGAGCGAGGGGTTGCCGGGCATGGAGTACTCAACAGCCCCCTCGCCAGGCAACACCAACTGGTTTTCAAACTCGTGCGTGGAACCTCCCCTGGGGCCTGAGGCCGGTGGTTCCTACTGATGTCCTCTAACCTGAAGATCTGGGTCAACCTATTTGGTGTGAAACAGTGACTTATTTTTGTCTTATTATTGTGATTTGAACCTGATAAAATGGAACATCTTTTCATGTATTCATTGGCCGTTCCTGGTTCTTTTGTAAAACGTCTGAGTGGGTCACTTGCTCAGTCCTAAAATTACCTTTTTCTTATCAATTTATTCTTTCATTCCCAAACTTAACCGATTTTCTGTCATATGTTTTATGAGCTTCTGCTCCCTATTTGTACCTTCAAAAATTAATCTTACGATGTATTTGATCAAAAAAGTTTTAAATTTTAATGTAATTGAATTTTCACATCTTTTTTGTAATGAGGAATGATCTAAAGATTCCAGGGGGCTTTTTATGAGATAATGGCATCATTTTTTTTAACGACTATTTATTTTCTTTGTTTCTAATCTTTGTTCTCTTTTTTATTTTCCCTGATTTTAAGAAATATGTTGTAAGTATTCCCACTAATAGTGACATTTACTATAGGTTTTTTTCACATACTCTTTATGGAGGTAAAGAAATTTCCCTCTGTTCCTAAATTGCTGTGTGTGTGTTTTGTTTTTGTTTTTTTTTTAAAGATTTTATTTATTTATTTGACAGACAGAGATCACAAGCAGGCAGAGAGGCAGGCAGAGAGAGAGGGAGAAGCAGGCTCCCTGCTGAGCAGAGAGCCCGATGCGGGGCTCGATCCCAGGACCCTGGGATCATGACCTGAGCCGAAGGCAGAGGTTTTAACCCACTGAGCCACCCAGGCACCCCATTAATTCTTGATTTCATTGCTTTCCTATGCAGTCTTTCTCATTTCCTTCCTTCTATTTGCTTTGGTGTTAGTTTGATCTTTTTGAGTTTTAAGTTTAGGTTATTGATTTGAGATCTTTCTTTTTTTAATACAAGCGTTACAGGTACAAATTCCCATCGAAGCACTGCTTCGAGAGCCCTTTGAGAGCACTCCTCTAAGTCTCGGTGTATTTTGTTTTCATTTTCTCAAAATATTTTCTGATTTCCCTTGTGATTTCTTCTTTGACCCATTGGTTATTTAAGAATGTGTTAACCTCCCTGTACTTGTGAGTTTCCCAAATTTCCTGCTGTTGTTAATTTTTCATTTCATTCCATCGTGGCTGGAAAACAAACCTTGCATTTTATTTTTTTTAAAGATTTCATTTATTTATTTGACAGACAGAAATCACAGGTAGGCAGAGAGGCAGGCAGAGCGGGGAATGGGGGGAAGCAGGCTCCTCGCTGAGCAGAGAGCGCAATGCGGGGCTCGATCCCACGACCCTGGGATCATGACCTGAGCCAAAGGCAGAGGCTTAACCCACTGAGCCACCCAGGCGCCCCTGTGTGTGTGTTTTAACACACTTGAAGTCTGAACTCGATGTTCAATTTTATTGAACGCTTTCTTTTCTTGCATTAGTCGAAATGATCATATGGTGTTTCTCTTTTCCTCTAAGAAGTGAATTACGTTTCCTAAGACAGTGAATTGCATCGCCACCTTAAAATAGATCTTTTAATGTCAGTATGTTAAATTGGATATTTGTTATGTTAATCCCACCTTGCATTGCTGGAATAAACCCAATATGTCAGTGCTCTATTTTTTTTTTTTTAATACGTTGGTAGATCTGGTTTGGTAATACTTTATTCAGGACTTTTGTGTCTGTGTTTATGAAGGAGGTACGCCTGAGATTTTCCTTTCTCTCTATCCTTCTCAGGTTTTGGTTTTTGAGGCTAACCAAAAGGTTAGCCAGAAATAAGGGCAATCCCTTGGTTGGGGGATGTTCCCTTTTTTCTATTTTCTGGAATAGTTTATACAAGTTCAAAGGGACTAGTCCTTAAATACTTAAGAACTGTTGTCGATAAAACCAGCTAGGCATAGACTCTAAAAGTTTCCCCTGTATGTTTAATGCTGTCTTTTTTGCTTACAATTGTCAGTGTTTTATGTTTTCTTTTTTCTATAGACTTTTTTTTTTTTTATTAAGTAGGCTCCATACCCAATGTGGGGCTTGAACTCATGACCCCGAGATGAGGAGTCACATGATTTACTGACTGAGCCAACCAGGTATGCTTATATTTGTCTTTTCTATTCCAACAGTCCAATATCTGAGGACGCTATTGTTTTCTTCTAAATTTTAAGTGTTTTGCAAGCCTCTAATCCTCAGTCTTGTGGAAATGATACATATTTCTCAAAACAGTTTCATCAGATGACCCCATTCCGTACACCTCTGAGGTGAAGTGGACACAGTCGACCCTTGAGCAAAATGGGTCTGGACCGCGCGGGCCCACGTATACACGGATTTTCCTCAGTAAATGCTGTCCGGTGCTAGTACCGTATTTCCTCCTCTTCATGATTTTCTTAACCACGTTTTCCTTCCTCTAGCTTATTGTACTGCGAGAACATAGCATGTAATACAGATAACGTACAAAATGTGTGTAAACCTCCTGTTGGTGTTACTGGTAAGGCTTCCCGTCTACAGGAGGATGTTAGCGGGTGAGGTTTTGGAGGAGTCAAAAGTTTTCTGTCGATTTTCAACTACATGGGAAGTCGCCACCCCAACCCCCGTGTTGTTCAAGGGTCAACTGTATCATTACATGAAAATGTCAAATAAATTTTTTCCCAAGTATACGGCACTGTTACTTTTATTTCTGCTGACATAACAAACGAAGAACACAGGTATTTATTTATTTATTTTTAAAGATTTTATTTATTTATTTGAGAGATCGAGAGAGAGCATGAGAGGGGAGAAGGTCAGAGGGAGAAGGAGACTCCCTGTGGAGCTGGAGCCTGATGCGGGACTCGATCCTGGGACTCCAGGAACATGACCTGAGCCAAAGGCAGTGGCTTAACCAACTGAGCCCCCCAGGTGCCCCAGAACACAGTTATTTAAATAACCTGAAATGTTTTCCTAATCTGTTGGGTTTTCCACTCGTACACACGACCGGGGCTAGTCTTTCTCCTGATCTGTTGTAGCCTTTGGACCGGGATCTGTGAGCATGGCCTTCTGTCTCCACCATGGATTCTCCACAATTCTGTCATCAGGCTTGCAGTGACCTCCTACTTACCTGAAGAAGATGACCACGGAGAACTAAAAACATTAGTTGGAGCTTCTGGCTGTGTGTGTCAGCAGTAACGGGATGGATGTCTCTCTTTAAGAAGGACAGCAGAGGCATCCAAGGTCTACCAGGGATGTCCCTGTCTGTCTCCCATTTGGGTTCGATTTTATTGGAGATCCCTAACCTTCTAGGTTTTCTTTATAAGCACTTTTCACATTTACTCTTAAATGTTCTATATTCCTATGGTGATCTGTAACTGTTCACTGTAAGACCTCACCAGTGATGAACGAGGAGCTCAAGAGACTAAAGAAACTAATATGGATTAAATCACAATTACATGCCCGACAGACCCCCGTCACCTAATCCGGCCACCAGCTATGTGAGTCAGGGGGTGTTATTTCTGCTTCACACACGAGGACACCAAAGTCAAGCATCTGTGGGTCCGAGAGCCAGAATTCGGATCCAGGCACTGGGCTGTTTGCATGGATTTCTAGAACTCTCCTCAAATCCCCCGGGGCTTGCACAACCTCGGTACAAGTGGCCTTATTAATCTCTGTTCTGCTGACTTTCCATCCAGGAAGCCTTTTACCATACGCTGCTGCCTGATCTAAAATCGTAAGTGTTTCAGCTGACTATTTCTAGCAGTAGTGAAGAGTTACATGGGTATTATGGCAGAGACTACTTGGTACCCCCAGATCTGTTTCTCCTTCTTCTATAGCCATGGACCCTCCCTCCCACTTGAGCTGGGCTTGTGACAACCCTCAATGAAGTTGAGATTTCCCAGGCTCTCTGGCATCCCATGGGGGACCCGTGCATGAAGTCTGCCAGTGGGGTCTAAATGGAAATTGTGCAAATGACTTTGAGAAGCATCCTTAAGTTTCCATTATTTATTGGAATCGCAGTAGGCATTTGGGACCACAAGGAGGCCCTGGGGCGGGAGACCATGTCCAGTCGGACGCAAGGAGGAAGCCTGTGATCCTGTTTCAGGAGGCATGACTCAGCCCTGGACTGTCTCCCTCCAGTTTATACGAGACAGAACTTGTTACCGTGTTAGAGACACACTGGTTTTACTTATTTTTTCCCTTGTTACAGTCAAATCATAATCCTAATTTGTAGTAAAACCTTTCCAATTTTAGTATATGTGCTGCTGAAGCGAGCACTGTAGTAAAATCTTACAAAAGAAGAATCTGAACCCAAAATCCATTTTTTTTTTGTTCCTGGTGGAGAAAAACAAATGTTTTTAGTTTTGCTGAAACTAAAGCTATTTTTTCATTATTTCTCTTTGGGAGTGGGGAGGCTGGAAGGAGGCCCAGGAATGATGTCTTGGAGTTTTAACATTCCCGTATGGTTTATGTAATAAAAATCAGAGCTTCCGGATGGCTTTTTAGAAGTTCAAGATGAATGAACGACAAAACCAAAATGTGGACTAACACCCAAAGTATGAAAGGCCTACACTCTGCCCCTGATCTCAATGAAAAGAACAGAGCATTGCAAACCCCCCTCGATCACCGGGGACACAGACTGCCTTGTGGTAGTCACACTGACACGCGGAAGGGCATCAAAAGCATTTAAAAATAGTTTGCCTTTCCTGCTAATGGCTTCAAGCGTGTCAGATACACCCATCCCTGTTTAGAAGAACAATATCCATGGGCTGTGATGGAAGGGTGAATTCTCGAACCTGTACGAGGTGATCTGAATAAAGGCTGTCAGCCCTCATGGGAGTACTTTCATGACACACAGAACGCACTGGTTCAGTATCCTCGCTCACCTATAAAGAATACACCAGTACTTCAACGGTACCGTTTGGCAGTTTCAACCCAGAGAAAGGACTTCTAAAAATGGAGGCTGTTATTATGGAAACTTTATACACAAGGCAAAAATATATATGGTGAATAGGAAAATAGAAGAAAATAAAAATCTGTAAGTGATGGCTCTCGAACTTGACTCTCCATCAGAGCTGTCCATTGGGCTCCTTCAAACAGAGTGCCGGATTCCATGCCCCAGAGTGTCTGATTCGTTGATATGGGTAGGGTCTGGCAATTTGCATTTCTAACGTGGTCTTTGGTGATGCTGATGCTGCTGGTCCTGGGACCCCACTCTCAGAACCACAGACTTGGAGTAATCACTTTTACCTTAATGGTGCCAAAATTCTGAGTCCTGTGATCAGCAACACCTGATGTTCTAGTCAAGGTCACTGATAACTTCCACATTTCACCAGGGTCACCTCTTGGCTCCTCTCTCTTTGGCTTATCAGCAGAATTAGACACAACAGTCATGCCCTCCTCTTGATACACTGTCCTCATTTGGCTTCCGGGTTCCTGTCCTACCTTACTCCTCAGTCCTTGGACCTCAGGGCTCAGTCCTTGGACCTCTCCTTGACTGCATGTACACTCCCCTGTGGTTTCCTGACTTTTTTGACACTGGCCATCCTAACAGGTGTGAGGAGATATCTCACCGTGGTTTTGAGTTGCATTTCCCTGGGGATGAGTGCCGTGGAGCATCTTTTCATCTGCCTGTACATCTTCATTGGAGAAAAATCCTTTGTCCACTTTTTAATCAGGTTGTTTGTCTTTTTATTGTTGAGTGGCAGGTGTTCTTTATTTATTTTGGATATTGACCACCTCATCAGATAAATGGTTTGCATATATCTTCTCCTATTCTGTAGGTTGCCTTCTCCTTGTGACAGTGGTTTCCTTGTGGTGCAGAAGCCCTTAATGTCATGTAGTTCCACTTGTTTGTTTCCGCTTGTGTTGCTCTTGCCTTTGGGTTCAGATCCACAAAGACATCACGTAGACTGATGTGAAGGAGCTTACCGTCTATGTTTTCTTCCAGGAATTTTACGGTTTCAGATCTTACATTCAAGTGCTTAATCCATTTTGAGTTCATTCTTGTGTACGGTGTAAGATCCCGTTCTAGCTGTATCCTTCTGTGTGTGGTTCTCTGATTTTTCCAACACCATTTATTTAAGAGACCGTTCTTTTCCCTGCACATTCTTGGCTCCCGTGTCACACCTTAATCATCCATATATGTGCAGGTTTATTTCTGTGCTCGGGATTTTTTCCCATAGATCCCTGTGTCTGTTTTTCACCGATACAATACTGTTTTGATCAATATCTCTTTTAGTATAGTTTGAAATCAGGGAGCATGATACCACCAGCTCTGTTCTCCTTTGTTAAGACTGCTTTGGCTACTGGCAGTCTTTTGTGGTTCTATATAAATTTTAGGACTATTTGTTCTAGTTCTGTGGAGTATGTCATTGGAACTTGATGGGTATTGCATTGAATCTAGAGATTGGTTTGGGTACTATGGATGTTTTACCAATATTAATTCTTCAGATCTACGAGCACAGAATATCTATTTATTTGTGGATTCCTCAGTTTCTTTCATCAGTGTCTTATGGTCTTCAGAGTACAGGTCTTTCACCTCCTTGGTTAAATTTATTCCAAGATATTTTAATTTTTTGATGCAATTGCAAATGAGATGGCTTTTTATTTTTTGCTTATCTGGGAAGCTCTTTATCTCATCTTCAATTTTCAAAATAACCATGCTGTGTAGAAAATTCTCGGTGGGAGGTTTTTTTTTTTTCTTTCATCACTTGAAATATTTCATGCCCCTCTTTTCTGACTTGTAATGTTTCTGCTGAATGCTCTGCCAATAGCCTTCTGGGAGTTCCCTTGTATCTAACAAGTTGTTTTTCTCTTGTTTCTTTTAAGATTCTCTCTTTATTCTTAACTTTCACCGCTTTATTAGAATGTGTCTTGGTGTGGATCTCTTTGGGTTCATCTTGTTTGGAACTCTCTGGGCTCCCTCGACCTGGATATGCACTCATTTCCTATTTGTCACATCTCCCTCAATTTTTCTCTGCTCTTCAATAGTGTGTTACATTTTTTTAAATGTATGAAAGTTTTTGGTTTTAAATAATCAAATTGAGTCCATCAGTTTTTCTGAAATTCTTTCTGATATTTATGTCAGAAATCCTTTCTTATAGTTTCTTCTCATTCATTTGTGGTTCCATTGTAACATTTACCTCTAAACCACTTGAAATTTGTTTTAGTGACTGAGGTCCAGAGCTAACTTGTGTGAATGTGTGATTACCCAGTTGTCTCTAAGCTTATGTAAAAATCTGACAGATCAAGTCCATCCCATGCTGAGAGCGAGACAGAGACAGACACAGAGAGGCATTCTTGCATAAACATTATACCAGATGAAATTTATTATCTTTTTTCTTTCTAGACCAATTCAATTTTTTTTTTACTACAATGACTTTCTTTAGTTGGTCATTTTGGCTTTTTAAGCCAAATACATACTCCTATGACCTACATTAATAACATGTCTTTATTTGATTTATTTTTTATTTATTATCTTGGCTAGCCTCGTCAGTACAATGATAAGTATTTTCAGTCATACCAGAAAGTATATTAAAAAAAAAACCACCAGTAGGTTTTATTTTAGGAATGAAAGGTTAATTCGATGTCATAAAATTTATTAACACATTCAATAACATTGGTAGGTCATAGAGAAATGGCAATTGGCAAAAAAAAGTATTTAATAAAATTTAACCTCTCTCTAAATTTAAAGCCAAGATTAGAAACACATTACTATTATATTTAACTTGAAAAAATGTCAGCCCAAAGGGTGATACTCTATTTAAAGACACAAAGGCTTATGTCAGAAGACAAGAAGGGCTGCTTTCTAGTTTATTTGTTTTCATATCATTTTTCTTGATCAATTTCTCTTTTTTTCTCGTGCATTTGAAAATTACACACTTTATTTCTACTATAAAGTGGTTGTCACTGGTAATTCAATATTTTTAAAAACCACTTTTCAATTAATGTCAAAAATTAATTAGTATCTATTGATCCCCTTCTAAAAGTGAATATGGCTGAAATATGGAACGCTAGAGATCTCAAAATTGACTCTTTTTTTTTTTTTTTTTTTTTACTTCTGAGGCTTTCGTTTCAAGACCCTCGTGACCTGGGCCTGCCTCCACTCCTGCTCTGCTCTCCCCGAGGGGCTCACATCAGCCAACGGCTGGTTCTGGAGAGGGGCCATGTGCTTCCCCATGTCAGGGTCCTTGCATAGGCAGTACTCTCTGCCTGGGATAGTCTTTCCTTTCCTCCTCCTCTTCTAATTACATTCCTACTCATCCTTTGTATCTCAAGTCAAGCATCAGCTCTGCATACCCTGATACTCTGTCCTTACTCCGTGACGGCATTTGGTAGAATTCATAATGATGTGTTTGTGGGAAATTGTAGGCTGTCTCTTTTCTCTATGGGTGTCTAAATTCCATGTGGGCAGAGACTGTGTTTTGATGATTTTTGTCTCCAAGACTTTTTAAAAAATTGAACAAACGAAGGATGTGTATCTTAGATACTAATTTGCACAATCATACAGAAAGTGATCTGAAGCTAACTCTGTGTGTTACCGGGGTCTTTGTTCATGCAGGAACTCCTTTGTTTATTAGATGGGGAACTGTAAACATGACAAGGCCAGGATAGGGTCATACCTTGTTACGCCTCACGATTCCTCCTGGTCCTGCAGAACCAGGACTCAGACACATTCTGGGAGGCCCAGAGGTTTGTGTGCCAGTATTAGAGACAAAGTGATACTCCAAGACAAGAAGGGTTGGTGTGATCGACGTACAGTATACGGGACAGACAAGAAAGCATGCATTGGATTTTCCATTTCCCGGGTCATTTCTTGGTCCCTGTCAGGGACTTTCAAATCCGTTCCCAAAGGACATGGCTGTGGGGTTCCACAGAACATGATTTTCAGCATTTTCCAGTTGTTTTATAATAAGCATGCTATTTCTTTCTCGGTTAAAAAGAAAAAGTTAACTAAAATAGAATGGCTCTTCACAAACTTGGGACCTTTTGTGGCATCCAGATCTACAAAATGTTATTTACATTTTGGACTTAAGTTCCAGCTCTAAGGGGATATTCATTTCTTTGCCTGTAGTGAATGTGTCGGCAGTGAGACTGTGCTGCCGTGACTTTGGCAATCACCGGGAAATCCATGTGCCGTGGTATGCTGGAGCCACAACGTGCCGGTTTGCGAGAGCTGAATGTCATATTTTCAGGAATTTTGTAAGCCATTTGTTAAACCCTCAATAGCCTGAAATCAGCCATGGTAGAAGTTTTACACTATGGAAATAGGCAAATGCTACCAATCAGGGCATTGTTCCCCCGAGGGAGCTGACTGTTAACACTGAACAGCATCGCACTGAAGCAGCTTGAACTACGGAGGATCCCCTGGGTGGTTTAAAGCCACAGCCTAAAACACCGAGGAACCTAATCCTTCACATGTTTGGTTAGCCAAGAGAGAATCTGGAATGTTGCCCCACTCTATGAATGCCTTATTGTATTTAGGTGCTTGGCAAAATCAGAGGGAACTTCCTTCAGTAGACTAGACATAGTTGATCATTTTAATGAACAACAAGGCAAAATTTCAAGATGCCAAGAAGTTTAGAGACCCATCAAATGGTTATACAACTTCACATTTATTTTCTTTTTTTTTCATTGTGTTCTGTTAGTCACCATACAGTTCAGCATTAGTTTGATGTCGTGTTCCATGATTCTTTGTTTGCATATAACACTCAGTGCTCCATGCAGTCTGTGCCCTCCTTAGTACCCATCACTGGGCTCACCCATCCCTCCCCCAACAATGCTACCCTCAGGTTTTTTCTCAGAGTCCACAGTCTCCCATGGTTCATCTCCCCCTCCAATCTCCCCGACTTTACTTTTCCTTTCCTTCTCCTAATGCCCTCCCTGCTATTCCTTATGCTCCACAAGTAAGTGAAACCATATGATGATAATTGACTCCCTCTCCTTGACTTATTTTACTCAGTATAATCTCCTCCAGTCCCGTCCATGTTGATGCAAAAGTTGGGCATTCATCCTTTCTGATGGCTGTGTAATATTCCATTGTGTATATGGACCACATCTTCTTTATCCATTCATCTGATGAAGGGCATCTTGGCTCTTTCTACAGTTTGGCTATTTTGGCCCTTGCTGCTATGAACGTTGGGGGGCAGGTGGCCCTTCTTGTCACTACATCTGTATCTTCGGGGTAAATACCCAGGAGTGAGATTGCCGGCTCGTAGGGAAGCTCGCATTTATTTTCAATAGACACCACACATGCACACATCTCGTGCAACCAAACACTCTGCCTGGGAATTCAGCCTCTGCTCTTGAGATTGATTCTTAGTTCCTGTCTCAGAGCCCAGCTAAAACCTCCTCTTTTTGTGTCTGGGACAGAGGCAGGGGAATAGGGCATCTTAATTCAAATAGGAGAAAGGGTTCTTTTCCTCCTAATGTCCCTCAAAAGGCAAAAATGATGGGCAGTGACACCATTCAGCTGGAACACCATGCCCTCAGTTGAAGTGACATTAATGGGCAGGTCTTTTTCTCTTGTCTCCTAGCTGCTGTAAAGAGCTGGCGGGTGCATATTTTCTGCGGTTTCCTTCCAGAAACATTTTCAGTTGCTTCATGTCCATTTGTTCCTCAAATGTAAAATTGATCTTTCTGAGAACAAGGAACACAGATCATTATGGGTCTCCAGTTGAGAATAATAGCTAACAACCAAAATTTGTTTTCTTCTCTTTTCCCCCCTGAGAGGAAACACACACACACACACACACACACACACACACAGCGTTATAGAATATACAATGAATGTCAGCGGGGCAGCAGGCCTATGTAAAGGGATTTGCCCCCGGGTCTCCCGGCACACTGGCACCAGTACTAGTTACGAGAATAACGGGGTGCAAGGCACAACCAGCCCAACCCCACGCTGCTGTTCAATTCTCATCTGGATTTCCCTGCATGCTCCCCAGAGCCTTGCCCTCTATTCTGACATCGCACATCGCAGTCGCTCTCTCTCTCTCCTCTTTTTGTTTCCAAAGTTCAGGAACTAGCAAAGGTGATAACAAGAGAAATAAGAGAGACCCAAGAATGTCAACGGGTGCCTTCCTTGGAAAAGAGGGCGATCTAACGGGATGTACAGGCTTCAGGGTCGAAGTCGTCATGCTCATTTTGTCTAGGCTCTCTAATTTTGTGCCCAGACTCCACATCTTTATTTTTTGGAAGTATTTGTGTTTGTCTCACTGGTAAATGGTGATCTTCGGAGGAATCGCCGGAAAGGTTTAATCACAGAGCTTCCTTGGCTCAGCGGAGATTAGGGCGAAGACAGCTTCTGTTTTAAGACTCTCTTTTTCCAGAATCCTCCATTTGGATGTGTTTGCCTTCCGGTCTATCCGCGGAGTCTCACGTCCATTCAGAGTTTGAAATCTGCGTCTGGAGCGGCGGGTCCCTGTGCAAAGGTGGTGTCATTGTTCCTTCCCAGACTCCACTCCAAGGCGCTTCTTGCCCTGGCTTCCCGCCAAAGCACAAGGTCTCCAAGGAAACCTGGAGCCGGTTGCCATGGACACTCCCACGGCTGGGAAGTCACACTGCACCTCTCCACTTCTCAACACGCCCACGGGGCAAGTCCTTTGGGTGATCCGACAATTCTGTTCATTGGCATCTCCAGACCTCACAAGCTCCCATCCAGTTCACATGCGAGGAGACGGCATACGCAGGGCCTTGGTCCAAACCCGCGTGGAGCGAGGCCGTCTTGTGGAGTGTGGTTTCAGGCCATGGGGAACAAGTAAGCCTCCGCAAATATCAGGCCGGGATCGGAGCGCTTGAGCAGCGATGAGCAGAGCAAGGGGAGCGAAGACTCCCCGGGAAATCTGGTCCTTGTAATCGGATGGTACTCGACCCACTCCCACTCGAGGGAAGGTCACATCCCTCCGTTTCTCCCTAGGGTTGACGGGGGAGAGGGGGTGGCCCATGGGGCCATATACAGGCGTGTCGTGAATGTCCAACACGTGACAGTTTGGGGGCAGTGGGTAACTGGCTTATGATGTCACAGCATTTAGAAACCAGAGGCCAGTTACTAGCACCTTATGAAAAGTTTTTCTCTTCATTCGGGGGAGGTGTTGATGGTGTAGCGGGTTTTACGCACGTCTTCTGACCTGACCAAGCGTTGCGAGCCACCGGCCCAGCGAGCTCTGCATACTAGATGGAAACTGCATCAAAACCGGACAGGGGTGAGCTCCCTGGGACCCGGTCTGGGGGCTCTGCTGGCGATTCGGCCGCACATTCCTTTGGGCCTTTACTCACTGCTTCACCAGGCAAAATAGGTGTGAAGCCGAAGGCCACCAGACAGGGAGCTGCGGTTTTCTGTCAACCCACAAACATGGTCTTGCGTGTTTAAATATTTAACCTCGACCGATCGCATATATGAGCGGACAGAGAGGAAGCTGTGAGGACATGTTCCAGGTTGTTCACGTTTGTTATCTTGCGGGGAGAGAAGGGAGTGGCAGGTGACCTTGGGGGAGCTGGAGGGAGCTTGTCCTCTTTCCTCTCCATATCTCTCTATGTTGGCTCTTTACAGTATGGACACGTGATTTCGGTAGTTACCCAGGTAAATTATTACTTTTAAAGAAAATTGATGGCATTTTTCCCCTTTATCCGTGAATATGTATCTGCTATGAATACGAAAAAACTGGGTGCATATAAGATGCAAATAGGATGGTGGAGGGCGTATGGGTTGGCCTCCCCGGGAGCACAGGCTGCGGGTTCCTTCAAGGAAAATCAGAAGAACCAGAGAGGAGGCAGGTGACCAGGTGGGGGGCAGTGTCCAATTTTGCCTGCCCCTCCCAGACCCTGTGGAGGCGATCACAGTCCTGTACCAAGGAAGGGAAGCCCGCACGGGTGCTCAGCACCAGGGGGGACTGTCATTCAGAGGGAGTCAGCCAGGCACTGCCTGGGGGGCCCATCGGAAGAGCACCCACGCTGCCTTCTGAGATCGGGGGCTCTCATCCTGGGAGTGGGCAGAGGAGATAGACTGGGCCAGAGTCAGCCCTGAGTCAGGCTGAGAGGCTGTCCGCACGGATACAAGCACGGGGATCATCTCACTCTGAAGCTGTAGCTTGAGCCCCGAGAGAAGGACAAGCAAAACCTCAAAAGCAGGATGCTGAAGGTGGGGGGCATCTCACTGCCCAGGATCTCCGAGCAGGAGGTCGGAAGGGGACTTCAGAGGAACGCTGACACTGGACGGGACACCAGCGCGCACCCCTGGTGCTTGACCTGGGAGCTCAAGCAAGCCCAGAGAAACTGTCTAGAGCGGATTCCCCATGCCGGGTCTCATGAGCTAGAGCCCTGGACCAGCTTCTGTCCCCCTTCCCACCGAGGACTAGGTGAGCACTCCTCAGTCTCCAGCTACACTGGTTGGAGAAAGATTTTCTCATCATGTCATTGCCAACTAAATCTGCAGGAATTTGTCTATTTTCTTTCCTTCCTCCCCCCCCTTCCTCCTCCTGCCCCTTCCCTCTTCCCTCCTCCCCCCTTCCTCCTCCCCCTCATCTTTTTTCTTCCTCTTCTTCATTTTCAAAGAACAAGTTCTTTCCTTTTCTGATGCTTTCATATTAAATGTATTATCATAGATTCTTCCTACTTTCCTTAGGTTTATTTTGGTGCTTTTTAATAACATTTTGAGGTGAATGTTTAGATCATACATTTATATTCTTTCTCATTTAATAATAAAAGTCGTAGAGGCCTTATGAGTTTTATACTAAATAAAACTTGGAGCGCACGTAATAAGTTTTGACGCACACTTGCTCTTCCTTCTGGTCCATGCAGCCTGTAATTGCTTTTCTAGTCCTTTCTGACCCCAGAATGGCTTGAGAGTGCTTTTGAATTTAAAAGCAAATGGGGCTTCTATTCCAAATCTTTTTTAAAATTCTTAACTTAATGTCTACGTATGCGGTTTTCATAAATTCTGATTCTTGAAAAGTATTGAGGCTTTCTTCCTGACATAATGCATCATCAATTCTTTATAAGTGCCCTGTGGGCCTCTGAACATAAGGTAAATTCTCTAGTGAGTAAAAACTATGGAGTAAGATATTTACTAGCTATTTGTTTATTTTGCCTCGGCTTCTGAGAGTCGAATCAGCCACGCCTGAGGCTTCGCCATCCTTCCTTCAAGCCAGGATTCTTTTTCCTTGAAGTTGATTTGTTTTAATCTACTTGGTTCCCCCCCCTTCCCATACCCAGTCCCCTCTTTCTCCACAGTCAGCATCTCTAATGCATCTGCTGATGTCTTCTGAAAGGAGAAATCGCGGTAAACTAGGATGTTGCTTTGTGTCTGTGTGTCTTGATTCTCTGTAAATCTTCTTAGGCAAGAATCCGGCTTCAGCCCCTACCCTTTTCCCCTCAACACTCCTTTAAGATCTATCCATTCTGTGTTGTTGTGGTGGTGGTGGTGGTTGTCTTCTATCACATCTACCTGCTGGAGGGGGCTTCCGGCATATCTTACCTCTACTTCATTTCATATTCAGTCCTTATGGGTCCCAGCCCCACTTCCGCAAACAGCACTGTGTTTCCTAAGGCTTACTGACGCATAACCCGACCTCATGGGAGCCCTCTCCACATTGCGGGGAGAGCTTCTGGAGGGCAGGGTTTCCCAACCTAGGAACGACGGACATTTGGGGTTGGATAGTTAGCTCTTGGTTGTGCGGGGCCGTCCCGGGCAGGCTAGGATGTTGAACCGCATTCCTGGTCTCTCCCCACCAGAAGCCAGTGGCATCCTCCCAATCGTGAGCCCAGAACAAATCTCCAGACATTGCTAGATGTCTCCCCGGTGTATGTGGTTGGGGGGAGACAAAAACCGCCCTAGGTCAGCGCACTGCTCTGGGGCACACATTCAGGAAGGGAATTGGTGGGTCGTTGTAGCTGCAGAAGTTCATGGAGGGGGGCCAAATTTCTCTCCGCAGCAAGGAGAGGTTCTTGCTCTTAACATTTCTGCCAACAAGAGAGCCTTCAGCTTTCTCGTGGGATGAATCTGGTGGCTGTGATGTGAAACCTCCTTGATTAATAATAACCTTACCAGTGATCCTGAACATGGCTTCGTGGACTAGCTGTATTTCCAGTCCTGGTCTGTCTCTGAAATGTCTTGTCCTATTCTTTGCTCACTATCCTATTGTGTATCCTATTCTTTGCCCACTATCCTAATTGTGTATCTATTCTTTGCCCACTCTCCTAATTGTGTATCCTATTCTTTGCCTACTCTCCTAATTGTGTATCCTATTCTTTGCTCACTATCCTATTGTGTATCCTATTCTTTGC
>ML104890.1:77787-189425 GCA_003697995.1 Taxidea taxus jeffersonii | reverse complement strand
ATCCTATTCTTTGCCTACTCTCCTAATTGTGTATCCTATTCTTTGCCCACTATCCTAATTGTGTACCGTGCATTTCTCTGTCTTCCCAGTCAGCTCTCTGTTAACTTTATCTGGGACGTCCTTTATGAAGCAGAAATCCTCAGTTTTGATGGAGGCTTATATAAAATTTTGCCTTATGAAGTTTCATGCTTTTGGAAGCTTAAGAAAAAAAAAACCTTTGCCATTTCAAGGTTAAAAAAAATCAGGCTCTGTCATTTGTATGAATCCATCTCCATTTGAAGTTTGCAGACCTCATGCGATAGGAACTCAGGCTTACTTCCCTTCCCTGAGTGAACCATCCCCCCGCCCCAGCAATAGTTACGGAACAGTCTAGCTTCTTCTAAATGGACGTGGCCAATAGCTCCTCCCAGCCTGTAACAGCTTTTCATTTTTGTAAGATTAAGATTTCAAGACAGCCGAATTTAGCAATCTTTTCTTTTATACTTAACGCTTCCTGTTCCTGTTCAAGAAATCTTTTCCAACTGCAAGGACAGAAAGATATTCATCAATACTTGCTACTAAAATTTTATGGTCTTCTTTCGATATTTAAAGCTTTTAATCCTTCTGGAATTGATTTTGGTTTTTCATGTAAAGTAGGCATACAGCTTAATTCCCAATCCCTCCCCCACGAGATAAATATGTTCTCCAGCTCAATTTATTAAGTGATCTTTTCCCATTGATTTGTTACAGTGTCTTTGTCATTTATCAAAGTCCCATAACACCGGGGTTCATTTCTGAGCTTGCTGTTCTGTTCCACTGGGTGATGTACTTGTCCCCATGTAATCACACACACTTTAGACACGCTGACTCCACTGTCGGTCCTAATCTCTACGTAAGCCCATCTCCCCTCCTTCTTCTTTCTCAGACCTGTCTGGCTACTTAGTATCATCTTGTTGAGTTCCATGGAAGCTCTATTAAGGGGAGTGTGAAATTGGAAGATTAATTCAAAAGTCAACATGATTTTTACATGAAATCTTCCCATCCATGAGCATGGGACATTTCTCTGTTTACATAGGTCTTGTTAATGCCTTTCAGTGAACCTTTATAACTGATACGTACACCTTCTCTACATAACTTTGTTAGAGTCATTACTAAGTATTGTGTGGCTTTGGTTGCTGCTGTCCGTGGTATTCTACATAAATCACATTTTCCATCTGTTGTCGCCATTGTACAGAGGTTCCATTACATTTTCAATATGGATCTTATACTGAACTACCTTGCGAGAGTCTCCTGTTATTTCTAATAATTTGTAGATGTTTTCCAAATGATGTTCTATGTAGACAAATTGTATTATCTCCTTTCTAATGCTGGATGTCTTTCCTTTCTTTTCCTTTGGGCTCTGTCCTGGCTATGCCCACCATCACGATGTGGAAGAAAAAAGCAATAAACGTGGGTATCTTTATGTAATTCCCCATTTTAAAGGGAATGCTTCCATAATATTTTCTCATTTAGGATAAGGCTTAATGGGGATTCCTTGTTTGAGGCTTATTGTTACTTTGGAGAAAGATTGATGATACCCGTTGTCCATTAAGGAAATCCTCTTTTCCTAATCTACTGGTATAATTTTTAATCACACATGAAGGATTTTGAGTATAATATGTGGAATTTAAAAAATTCCCTTTTTCATTCAAGCTTATTTGATTGTGTTATTCAAATCCTTGGTAAACTTACTTATTTTCCCCCCCTTTGATCCATTGATTTCTGAATGTGTGCACAGTAACTGATGCTCCCTGCCCCTCAATATTTCTGTGGTTGGCACGCACATTTTGGAACAATATTGTTAACTGTATATGTGCTTATGCTTCAGAGCATAGTGTTTTCCCCCAGTATTTATTGTACCTTTTTGTTCATTATGATGATTCTGCCTCTAATTATTTTTGTGTTATATTAAAGTTATTACCCTGGTTTTCTTTTGGTTCGGACTGGCATGAGATTTTTTTTTCCACCATCTTACTGTTTTCAATCTTTTCCTATCTCTTCCAGCCTGCCTATTGAAGGAAACATGATGCTATTTTTTTTTTTTTAATTCTGAGCATCTCTTATTTGAAAGAATTATGGTAATCCATGGTTAATTGAAACTTTTTTTTTTCTGCCATCACATGGCCTTTTTACATTCTTTTTCTGCTTTCCATTGGTTCGAAAGTTACACATTGCTATCTTTCTGGTGCTTTCTTGTAACATGTTAAAATTCATACTTATTTTTTCCCAGTCTATTTCTAAGGTTCACTGATAGATAATATTTTTCAAGTATTTTAAGTTTTTCAAATATTTTCATCAAATAGAAAAAAAAAATACATTAGTGAGTGCTCATCTCCCTCTGTTTTCTCCCTTTCCTGCTTACTGCCCCACCTCAAAACCAAGCCATAGTGTTCGTTTTAGTTTTATTGATTAACTATTATAATTAACTTGGAGGGGTAGGATAATTATTTAACTGGATAGGAGTAAACTTACTCTTTCCTTGCATATATCTCACAAGGTCTTCAACTTAGTTTTCCCTTTGTTAATGTATTCCTTCCGATGAGCTCTCGAAACTTTCCAAAGGTTTTCAAAGATATCTTGGTTTGATACATCATTCTAAGCTCTACGTTACCATTATTCCACAACCGGAAATACTATTCCTTGTATTCTGGCATCTGATGCTGCTACTGAGAAGTATGAAGTCAGTCTGACTTTCTCCCTTTGTAGGTGGTCTTGGTCTTGTTTCTCTCTGGAACCCTTTAGAAATTTGTTGGACTTTAACCTTACTTTTTTTTAAAGATTTTATTTATTTATTTGATAGACAGAGATCACAAGTAGGCAGAGAGGCAGAGAGAGAGAGGAGGAAGCAGGCTGTCCGCAGAGCAGAGAGCCTGATGCGGGGCTCGATCCCACAACCCTGGGATCATAACCTGAGCCGTAGGCAGTGGCTTTAACTCGCTGAGCCACCCAGGTGCCCCGGACTTTAACCTTCTTAAGCTTCACTGTATTGTGAGTAGTTGTGAGGTAGTGTGTACACATGTCTGTGTAAGTGTGTGTCACTCATTCTGGTATTCACACTACAAGTCATTTCTTTTTAAAATTTATTTAAAAATTCATTTCTCGGGGCACCTGGGTGGCTCAGTGGTTTAAGCCTCTGCCTTCAGCTCAGGTCATGATCCCAGGGTCCTGGGTTCAAGCCCCACATCGGGCTCTCTGCTCAGCAGGGAGCCTGCTTCCTCCTCTCTCTCTGCCTGCCTCTCTGCCTACTTGTGATCTCTATCTGTCAAATAAATAATAAAATCTTTAAAAAAAAAATTCATTTCTCATAGGGGCACCTGGGTGGCTCAATGGGTTAAAGCCTCTGCCTTGGGCTCAGGTCATGATCTCAGGGTCCTGGGTTCAAGCCCCACAACGGGCTCTCTGCTCAGCGGGGAGCCTGCTTCCTCCCCCCTCTCTGCCTGCTTCCCTGCCTACTTGTGATCTCTATCCATCAAATAAATAAATAAAATCTTAAAAAAAAAGAATGGGGTTCACTCATTTACAAAAACTTATTTCTCATAGGAATTTTCCACTACACAAAATAGAGACAGTATTACAATAAAGATCCATGTCCATCACATGGTTTGAACAAATATCAACAAAAAGCCAATTTTATTTATTTTTTTTAATTTTTTTAAAAGCCAATTTTATAATAGCCTCATTTGTACCCTTCCTGCTTCGCTCTCCCCCACACCATGTCCTCTGACCCCAAGCATCATAACTTTACAGTCATAAAAAATTCAGTATTTTTAAACATTAAAAAAATTTTTTAAAGATGTTATTTATTTGAAAGAGAGCATGAGCAAGAGAGCAAGAGAGCGTGAGTGAGGGATGGGGTGGGGAGGGAGAAGCAGGTTCCCTGTTGAGCACAGAGCCCAATGCGGGGCTCGGGGCTCGATCCTAGGAGGACCCGAGCCAAAGGCAGAGGCTTAATGACTGAGCCATCCAGGCGCCTCAAGAGCTTACCTTTCTAACATACCCTTCATACTGCTACTACACCTAAAATATTCCATTAATTCTTTAGCATCTTTAATATCTAAGCTGTGTTAGATTTTTCTGATTAAATAATGAGAAAGATGTCTTTTTACACTTGCTCAAATGAGGATACAAACAAAATCAAAACCTCACATTTGGCTGATACAGCTCTTAAACATTTTGAACCTGGATCTGTTCTCTCTTCTTTACTAGTATTTCAATGCAAGGGTGGTTTTTTTTTCTAATTTTGAGAAATTCTTGTAAATATTTCTCCAGTATTCTCTCTTTTGCTTCCATTTCCCCTCCTCGCCGTAATTCCGTTATGCAGATGTTGACATTTCCACAGCCTCTTCCATCTGTCAACATTTCTCTGGGTGCTTCTGTTGCTCTGCCCTTTGCTCCTGCCTATGAGAGCGTCTGGTGCTGAGTCATCCCTCAGCCGCACCGATTTTGCTGTTCCACTCATCCGTGGTGTTCTTTATCCCCGTTCCTCTATTGTCCCTGTCCACGATCTGTAACCGATCCTCTGTTACACACACGTGTTCCCCATTTCACGCAACCAAAACTCTCCATGAGTTAAGACTCATTCCTACGTTTATTTTACACTCCCACTTTTCTCTTCTCCATAAAATCTCAAGAGTTTATAGTCTTCCTTGTATGCAGATCGGCTCAGAGAGCTTGACGTTTTCCCCCTTGAGCTCCTGTTTCCCTAAAGAGAGCAGCTCTCTTGGCAGATGGTGGGTGCCCAAGGGCAAAGCTCTCAGGCAGGGAAGTTTGGGCGATGGGTGTGGAGAGGACAGTGCAAGGTTAGCCATGCTGTCATTATAGGCCACCCTCTCTGTCATATACCTTCCTGTCTCTGCCCTTTACCAGACCGAAATGCTCTATGTTTCTCTCCCGTGGTTGTGATCACCTTGCTTTCTGGGGTGATATTGTGCTGGGCTTGTGCTGCTGTTTTTCTCTCTCCTGGGGCAATGGCTTCCTCAGGGATATGTCTGAGCTCCCCACATTCTCCTCCAGGACAGCCCTCGGCCTCTCAGCCCTCTTCTGTGTCTCTAGACACTCATCCACTCCCCCACTGTCTCTAGACACCCTTCCCTCCCCCTGGGTCTCCTGTGGGGATTTCCATAGCTTATCAGTCCATCCATCTCCCTTCCTTTTATGGAGTAGATGAACCTACATCAATATATAAAATGACCATCTTTGTCTTAGATAATAGTCTTGGTTTTAATTCCCCATTGCTGTGGTTCCAAGTCTATTCCTTTTATGTTCCTCTGTTTAAAATAATCCTTACCTGTCTTTGTATTTTATTTCCCCTGCCTCTCTGTTTTAGGTGTCTTTCTCATAAAGTGCATAGGTAGATAATTTTTCTATCATATCTGCAAGAAGTTGTCTTTTAACAGGAAGCTCTAACCCGTATAAAGCAGTTTCATGATGAAGATACACTGACTGTCTTTGAGCATAGCATCTATTCTAATACTGAATTTTATTCTCTGGTTTCATGTTGGTTTTCTCAAGGTGTGTTAAATATGATTTCCACCTCTTCTAGAAGAGCTCTTTTCTTTGATAGTGTTTTAAAAGTTATATTTGCTATCAACTTAAAATTTTTGAAAACACTTTCAGCAGACTTGTCTGTATTTTGTGTTCCTCTTAGTTAAGAATGGTGTTTGATCATGCTTCTGTTTCCCCATGTCCCCTCCTATTCCTTTGTCTTTGTTCATAGAACCTGAAGTTTTAAATTCTAATCATTACTAATAAGTTATAGCTCAAATGTGGCAGGTTCTGTGTTTTAAGAATTACTTTGGAAACCTACATTCTTTCAGCATTCCCATTTCCTTTGTTCGTCTTTTAACTCATGCTATGTTGAACCAGGTTGAGCTCCCACCATCACTTCCAGTTTGTGGCGACTTCCTTATTTATTCTTGAGCTCCTAATTCTGCTCCCTCCCTATAAATTCAAGAACTTCTTGAAACAAATATACATAGATGCCTTTTCTGAATTTTTGCATATTTGGGAATGTTACTGAGTTTCCCTCACCCTCGGAAGATGGTCTTCATGGGAAATGATGCCTGAATGGTGTTCTTCCTGCAAAATTCAATAATTATTCTGCAATTTATTGACTTTCAGTGTTCTGTCAAGAAATATAACTCTAATACAATATCAATCAAAATTCACAAAATTTTTCTTGACAAAAACAACAACAACAACTAACATTTGTGTGGACAAATGAATACAGAAGAAAGGTCAAGACTTCTCAGTAAACTTCCTGAACCAAATGTATGATGAGGGGTTACTTGCCAACCCAAAATGAAGAGATATTATAAATTTCTAAGACTTAAAACACTTGAGAACTAACATACAGATTGTTGAAGCAGGTTTAGTATAACATTTAGCACAAAGCAAAGATGACCTTACAAATAATGGGAGAAAAGATAGAATATTTAACTTATGGTATTTCGAGAACTTACTTACAGTGCAAGGAAAATTCATTTGTCCCCAAATTGGCAGCTCTGTCTTTTAATGTTTGAAAGCTAGTTTCGTGCAGAAAAACTGGAAATAATTATAATTGTGTAACACGTAAATTTGCAGTGAGGGTAGCCTCACTACAGCACTCGCTTTTTATCACACCTGACTGTGATCTAAGTGATTTTTCAGGAGCAGGAAGCGTAATGATGAACAAGACGTTGTGATCCTGGCCCAGGCAGAGCTCACACTCTGTTCCATATTATTAAAATCTAAGAACAACCCCACAGGGAAAAATAACACAATATATGAAAATGCTCAGTGGTTAAGAGAAGGGAAGTGTTAGTGGCTGATGTGAATAATTATGCAAACTATTCCTATGAAACAGATTTATTGGAAGAAATATGGGGAAAATATATGCTAGCTTCAGTGAGATTCAACAGTGTATCAATAGAAAGATGATGTCTGAAATTAACATCTCAGACTTACAGGAAAGCACCACGATTATAGTGAGAGGTGTTGCCTCAGCCCTTCCTCCTAGTCTTTGGCAGACCAAGAAGACAGAAATTTAAAAATAATATACAGCATTTGGATATTGAAAACACGCAAACAAGCTTAAGTTTTAGTGATGTACTCAGAAATATTTGTCATTATATGATGAAGTATTAAGACATTCAAGTACTAACCCATTAGGACAAAAAGATATAAAATGATTTTCTAAGTCAATAAGAAAAACTTGGCACCCCAGTTTAAGAGCTAAGGAGCTCAAAAGGGGAGAAATAAAAACAAATGAGGAGAAGCTACCAACTATGCAGTCTACTAATAACAGAAATTCATTTTATAAAAAAATGAAGTGGAATTTTAGCTATCAAATTGGCAAATATCTTAAAACATAGCATGACTGATTGTTGGCAAGACTGTCATGAAGACACAGCTCCCATGAACTTTTGACTTTGTAAATTGACCTTTATTTTCTGGAAGCCTCTCTTGCATCAAGAGACTCTCATCCATGCTTTCTGACTCAATAGTTCTAAGATTTTTCCCCCCAACAAAAACTGTGCACACAAAATTTTTGTACACAAAAAATGTGTGTGTTCACATACGTGTGAGTGTGTGTGTGTGTGTGTGTGTGTGTGTGTGTGTAGTGGGAGACTGTTTGTGTGAAGAGCCCAGACTTTCATTCATGCACAACGTTAAATCATGTTTCTGAAGAACATTTAATAACCCTGAGAAACCTTGTATAATTAAAGACAATAAGCCACATAACTGTATGTGTTATGCATATGTATTTTGTGAAAACCAATGTATTTTGTGTAAAATATATATGCTCTTACCAAGTGCTTACACGGATTTTTATTGTAGAGAAGAAGGTACCAAATGGAAAGACATCAAACTGCTGACAGTGGCCAACCGTGGATGCTGGGGTTAGAGACGCTTCCCTTCTTCTTAACACTTTCTTTTTCAAAGCGTCATCTGTGGACATATTCTACCCTAATAAGGATTACAAAATGTTATTTTTAAAAGTGAGTCATCTGGTTTGATAGCGTCTCTGGCAGATGGCCTGCCAGCCTGAACACTTCCAGTGTGGAGAGGTCTCAACGTTCCCCAGCTTATCCACTCCACTGTGTGACAGCTTGAGTTATTAGAAAATGTCCCTTCTATTGAGCCAAAATCTGTTTCTCTGTGAATTCTCTCCATTGGTCAGAAGTGCATCTTCCCTTCCGTATGGCGGGCCCTCGGATGTTTGAAGACAGCTGTCACGGGAGCCCCGAGTTTTTCCTGGTTCAGACTCCTTAGCTCCTTTAACCATCCCTGGTAGGGACCTTACCCAGCTCGCTGCCTTCCAGGCTGCAGAATTCCGTGTCAGGTGAGAAAAGCTTACTTACCAGAGTCAGTTCTGCTTTGCCAAAGTGGAAGCGTCCAAGTACCCGTGATGACTTTTCTCAGACCTAAAGCGGAGGGGGCAAGGTCCTCACCTCCCGCATGTCTTCTCCTCGACCAGCCAGCTTTCGGCTTCCTCCTCCTCATCAGAGCGCCATGCTGGGTCTCACTCTTGTTCTAAGCCGAACCGCAAGGCACTTGCCCTTGCTCTGTTATTGTCTTTGCGTACTTCTTTGTCACTTGTCTTCCTCAATTCCCTGTTTCTTTGCACTGTTAGCTAGTGTCCTCTGCCTCTTCTCCCGCGAAACCCCACCCTCGGCCCCATCGGTAGATATCTAGAAGTTCCTGAAGGACAAATCCTTTCTTCCTTCTTCAGGGAACGTAACCTCAGAATAGCACTGGGTCATCGTAGAATGTGACCTTGTGGAATGAAACTCCTGAGCTCAGTTCTCATGGATCCGACGGCCACGAAGGGTTGCGTCTCCCTGTGCGGGAGAAGAGGGCGCCTTAACAGTCGCCCCATGATGCTTCTAGCCGAGAAAGACAGCAAGTTTTCGGATCCTCAAGCGCAGCAAATATGATTCTACTGGCTTCCTGAAGAGTCCACTTCTAGGGACCGCTTGTGGATTAGTGAGCGTTTTCCAAAGAAATAGGACGAAGAGAATGTGTATGTGTAGATGGAGTTGACTACAAGGAATTACGGAGGCTGGCATGTACCCATGTCTGCAGTGTGGGCCGTGAGGCTGGAGATGTGGGAGAGACCATGGTGTAGCTCCAGTCCGAAGGTCAGTGGGCTGGCGGTCCAGGAAGAGCTGATGTTTCTGTCTCTGTCTGCAGACAGGAGAAGTTCACGTTCCAGCTCAAGTCTGAAGGTCTCTCCTGGGAAAAGTCTTTCTTAGGGGAGGGTCAGTCTTCTGTTCTGGTCACATCTTCAACTGATTGGAGGAGGCCCACCTACCTCATGGAGGCAGTCTGCCTTAGGCAAAGCCCACTGATTTAAATGTTACTTTCATCCAAAGATTGCCTTACAGAAACACCCAGAATAATGCCTGACTGAGTTTCTGAGCACCCTATATTGAGGCATAAAATCAGCTATCACAGGGGAGCCTGGGTGGCTCAGCGGGTTAAAGCCTCTGCCTTCGGCTCAGGTGGTGATCTCAGGGTCCTGGGATCGAGCCCCGCATCGGGCTCTCTGCTCAGCGGGGAGCCTGCTTCCTCCTCTCTCTCTGCCTACTTGTGATCTCTCTGTCAAATAAATAAATAAAATGTTTTAAAAAATTAGCTATCACAGCCTGCTTATTGGAAACAATCTAACCACCTGTGCGTAGGCTTTAGCTAGGAAACCATAATATCCACTAGAATACTATGTAGCTACGAAAATTACAAGTAAGGGACACCCAAAACTATCTGTGAAAAAGATTCCACAAAGAAAAGCAGAATAGAAAGTCGTATGTCCACAAAGGTAGCCTACCACCTGCCAAAAATAAATGTGCACTAATAATAATGATTGGAAAATCTAGAAAAAGACCGAAGGGGGGGGTGGGATGAAGGTTGGAAGTTTCTATAATTCATGGTAATAGAATTTCTCTGTGTACATCCAAACTGATGTCTCAGGCACATGTTCATAATTTCTGCTATGCCTTGTGAAATTATCATTAAGTGGTCTCTTTTGAAAAATCAGTAGGGGCTTTTACTATAAGATTTGGTTCAAATCAATGGAATTCCCTTGCCTAAATTAGTAAGGGATTGTTTTTTCCTTCAAACATCCTCACATCTCTTAAAAATAAGCATCAGTGTGGAGGTTCCTCAAAAGATTAAAAATAGAGCTTCCCTATGACCCAGCAACCGCACTACTGGGTATTTACCCCAACGATACAGATGTACTGAAAAGAAGGGGAGTATGCACCCCAACATTTATAGCAGCAAGGTCAACAACAGCCAAACTAGGGAAGAACCTGAGGTGCCCTTCAACGGATGATGGATAAAGATGTGGTCCATATAGCCATCAGAAAGGATGAATACCAACTTTTCTGTCAACATGGGCGGGACTGGAGGAGGTTATGCTAAGTGAAATAAGTCAAGCAGAGAGAGTCAGTTATCATATGGTTTTGCTTACTTGTGGAGTATAAGAAATAACACAGAGGACATTAGGAAAAGGAAGGGGAAATGGGGGGGGGGGGGGAATGGGTGAGCCCAGTAATGGGTATTAAGGAGGGCACAGACTGCACGGAGCACTGGGTGTTATATGCAAACAATGAATCATGGAACATGACATCAAAAACCACTGATGTACTATATGGTGACTAGCATAACAATAAAAAATAAAATAAAATAAAAAACAACTCGGTAAGGGTTTGCCGCAAAGTTCCCAGTACGAAGAACATAGGTTCAGCTTCAGACTGAAGAGACGTTGATGCTCTTGCTTCGTGTTGGTTGGGGTGATTTCAACAACTTTTGGTAAACGTTATTTATTTATTTATTTATTTTGGGGGTAAACCTTATTAATAAATTTAAGTATTGTAGGGAAAAAAGGAGCATCCGATCAAATAGATTCCTTGCCATGTAGTCTTTCTGATACGGTCGTAGCGATCCCAGGAATGAAAGAGCAAAGAGAAAAGTCACCGACGAAGCTGAATTCCAGCTTCCGGAGAAGTCCCAGGTCTGGTCGTCATACAGGATTTAAAAACAGCCAACAGTCTCCGGAAGCTCTCTTCTCTCTCTCTCTCTCTCTCTCTCTAGTCGCAGGAAGGGCTGGAGGGTCCACTCTGGAGAATAAGAAGTAACAGGGTTGAAGCAAAGCTCATTGGCAACAACACAACTGCACTGGAGGCTCTCGGGCTCTTTGGCTCTTTCCTCTGCCCCAGGGCAGGGGTGCGAGTGCGAGTCAGGACTGAGGGAGCACCAGATGGCTCTGTAAGAACAGAGTGTGGGGCAGAACCAGCAGGGAGCCCCGAAACTGGGAAGAACAGGAATCTGTCCCCCTACCCTCATCCTCACTGTCGCCACTGCACCCTGTTCCAAAGGAGTACGGGACCAGATTAGGGTCTGGGCCATGTTCTCCAAGCCGGTGAGAGTGAGAGCTGGGGAGGACGGGCCCAGCAGGAGTGGCGGCCACTGAGGGACCGAACACAGCCTCTGTGTCTCAGTAGGAAGTGACTGGGGAGAGACAGCCTGGCCCCTCTCTACTCCAGCCCCCCATCTCTTGAAGGAGCCTCGCATTGGTTGATCCACCAGACGCCGGTGGACAAGGGAACCTGGATGATGGGTCCAGTAGATCTAGGCTCGAGGCGTAAGCAGGCAGAGAATGTCAGAGAAAGGGAGAACACAGTCTCCAGCTCAAACAGGGGTGAATGGGAGGACAAACAGAACACAATCGGCACGGCGTGTTCTTCGCCAAGATGCATGAAGAGTTAAAAGGTTTCTGCAGGGCTTCCGTTGACTTTTGGTAGATAATGACGCATTTCTGATTGTTCTCTTCCAAGTATAATCTAATCTGAACACCAGCTGAGAGCCTCGCAGCCTCCATCATGCAGGGGTCAGGCGGAGTTTAATGGCGCGCCAGGCCATCACTGTGGCCCGCTGAGACACCTGCAGGGTGGGCTAGCTGGGACGCGGTATCATCTTGGAGAGCATGGTCCTTAACACAGTCAGGAGCCCAGGGGTGCCCAGGAAAACGGCTGCCTCTCTCCAAATGGAGAGGAACCATGGTCTCTGGGGCAGTGCTGCGTGAGTCAGCATTTGTAATGGGCTCCTGTCCACAGAGGAAAATCCCTCCGGGTGTTTCTTATGCCCCAGTGCAACTTCCATATTTTGGCTCCTGGCCACGTCCAGGATGAGGGAGAAATGGTCAGTGATGACAGGCACCCAAGCTTCTGAAGCCCCATCCATGTCAGAGACAGCTCTTGTCACTCCACAAGGTGCCAATCCTGTGTGTCATGCGTATGACTCCAAAGATGACACAGGAAATGGTATGGACGTGGGTCTTTATCCTGGCTGCCTTTATAGGTTTTAATGATAATTGTGGTGTGGCTCGGGCATGCTCTTGAAGACTTCCATGTTTCCAGAGGGAGACAGATCTGCAGAGGGACCTCGGACTCGTGTCTCTCTGGATTGGGTATGAAGCTTGTTGGTGCAGAGAAATCCCAGGAAGGGCTGTGTCTGAGGAATGTGGCCCTGGTATAGGACCATCTTGTCTCCGGGGAATTGTGGAGGGACATTGACTTCAATTCCCTCCCGTCCCACGTGCACATGCAGCCCCCTCTGCCTCCCCAGTGAGGCCCGTGTGCCCTACGTGCACTAGAACAGCAGGTTCGATCGGAAAGGGGTGAGCTCACCCTGAGGGGTGGGGAAGACGCCAGCCGGGAGGTGAGATGGTGGGTCTCACCTGACAGATGTCACCTTGTCACATTTGTAAGCTGAGTGCGTTTCCCCGTGGACTCTTCTATGAGATCAGACATCTACATGGGACTTCATAAAGTACATGGAGTGGATTTGAATGTGGAGAGTGACAAGACCCAGATGTGTGATAGTCTTTGTTTCTCTCCATAATTGAACCCCATGCCATCAGTCTGGTTCTCCAGCGTCCGTGTTGCCCGCCCCAGAAAAGTTGATTTTTCCTACTCAGGGCAAAGCCCATCCCCTCTAGTTTGAGAGTCTGTTGGGTAACCACTCGGTCATTTGGAAGTTCTCACAACTCAGCACTTATCCCTTCTTCTTTTCTCCCTGAAGATGATGGAAGTTTCAAGGGTTGAAGATGAGGAAGTAAATGGCGCTTCTGGGTCCACAGTCTTCCCTTCAGATGGTCCTCAAATGGACTGTTTCTCATCCCAGGTAGTCTCTGTTGACCTGTTAGCATCCACTAATTCTTCAAAGGGTTTTACTTTTGAAGAGCTCTTTTAGGATTGCAGCAGAATTGAGTGAAAGGTCAGTGGAGTTCCCATGTACCTCCCGTCCCCCTCCCGCACACAGCCTC
Organism: Taxidea taxus jeffersonii; assembly: GCA_003697995.1. Lineage (NCBI taxonomy): Eukaryota > Metazoa > Chordata > Mammalia > Carnivora > Mustelidae > Taxidea > Taxidea taxus. Next base: position 176,098 of record ML104890.1, on the reverse strand, counting down.
GCCCACTCTGACCGTCCCTCATCAGAGCAGCGCATGTTTGAGAATCGACCAACTGTCACATCACTGTCACCCAAAGTCAGGAGTTTACATCAGGGGGTCAGTCTTGGTGTTGTACGTTTTATGGGCTTGGGCAAATGTACAATGATGTGCATCTTCCACCAGGGTATCACACAGAACATTCTCACTGAAAAACCCCTCTGTGCTCTGCCTACCCATCCCTCCTCTCCACCCAACCTGTGCCAACCCCTGATCTTTTTACTGTCTCCGTAATTTTGCCATTTCGGATTCCTGGGGAGGGGGAAGCGTACAGAATGTAGCCTCTGCAGACTGGCTTCTTTCCCTTCGTAACATGCATCTAGGCTTCTTCCGCGTCCGTGCGTAGCCTGGCAGCTCATTTCTTCTCAGTGATGAAGGATGTCCCGTGGTCTGGGGATGCCGCACTTCACGCCATCACCTCCTGAAGGACACCTGCGTTGTTTCCAGTTTGGGGCAGTCATGAGGCAAGCTGCTGGAGACATCCTCAGGCATGGACAATGGTTTTCAACTCATTTGGGTGAATACCAAGGCAAGGGATTGCTGGATCTTGTGGCAGGAGTGTGTTTAGTTTGGTGAGAACCTGCCAAGCTGACTGATGGAGCGGCCGCACAGGGTCTCACTCCCACCAGCAGAGGAGAGTTCCGTCGCTCCAAGTCCCCAGCCGCATATGGTGTCGTCCAGGTCCCAGGTTTGGGTTATTTTAATAGGCATGTATCTCATTATTGCTTTAATTTGCATTTCCCTGATGACATGTGATGTGGACCATTTTTCTTGAAAATTTATTTTCATATTTGTCATTTACACATCTTCTTTGATGTGATGTCTGTTCAAGACTTTTGTCCATTTTTTAAATGGGATTGTTCTGTTGTGTTGAGTGTTAAGTGGTTTTTTTGTGTTTGCTTTTGTGGTTTTTTTGGTATATTTTGGATAATAGTCCTTTATGAGATGTGTCTTTTGCCAACATCAGCTCCAAGGCTGGGGCTTGTCTTCTCATTTTCCTGACAGCTGTCTTTTGCAGAGCTGAAGTTTTTAATTCTACTGAAGCCCAGCTAATCAGTTGTTTCTTCCGTGGATCATGCCTTTGGTGTTGTACCTAAAAAATCACAGCTAACCCAAGATCATTTAGATCTTTCTCCTGTATGATCTTCCAGGACTTTCACAGTTCTGCATTTTACATTTTGTCTCTGTGATCCCTTTTGCATTAATTTTTAGAAAGGATGTAAGGTCTATGTCTGGATTCTTTTTCTTTTCTTTTCTTTCTTTCTTTTTTTTTTTTTTTGTGCATGTCTGTCCAGTTGTTCTAGCAGCGTGTGTTGAAGAGACTGTCTTTTCTCCATTGTGTTGCCTTTGCTCCTTTGTCAAAGATCAGTTGGCTGTATTTATGTGGGTCTATTTCTGGGGTCCCTATTCTGTTCCATTCATCTTTTTGTCTCCAGCCTGCACTTGTGATGTGCACCATTCTGCCTTGGCTTTTAACGGCCTACGACATGTACTCCATGCCCTGATCCCACCCCCTGGGGGGCATGAATGAGTCCTGGGTGCTCAGGACCCTGGAGGTGCCTCTGTCCCCTTGCCCTGACTTCGTGTCCTGGCCATTACTACTCTACACCGCTGGTTTTATGAGGAATCCAGGGTCTCTGTGAGAGGTTCACAGGTGTCAACCCAAAAAAGCAAGACACAGAAACCAGTGTTCTTGGGTTCTTCCTATAACCCTCTGGAGTTCTTTGCCAGACCCCCCTGGGAGGCAGCATGGGGTCCTCCTGCCACCCTATTGAATTTTTATTTCCTTTTGGACAAGAACTAGATCTTATAACAACATACACTCTCTTTCCAAACTATTATTGTTTTTTAAATATATATAAAAACTTTATGCCTTTATCCTTTAGAGATTTTGGTCTATCTAGTCCCAGAAGACCTCCTCTCCTCAAAAACAAATAATCAAATAAAAAATTTCTATGCTACAATTGGAAACCTTGGCTCTGGAGATGATTTGCTATGAGTTTAACAAACCCATTCAGCAACTTCACTGATGTCTGTTGCTGTTCTAGGACCCGAGCTTGTCTTTCCACTCAGGTCATTCCATACATGTTATCACAGATCCCTGACTGGTGGAGAAAAGGAAATAGTACTAGAAAGCATAAGAAAAAAATGAAGAAGAACACTAAAAAAAAAAGGAAGAAAAAAAAAAAAGGAAGATAGCTACTATCTCAAAATGTCCTGGGTACACACCTAGGCACACACGTAGATTTCAGACAGGAAAATAGATAACTTTGTAGACCAAAATAAAGGGAGCACCACAGACACTTGGTGGGTTTCTCCCCAGTCCTCCAGTGACAGAGAGTTCTGCATAGCAAAGGCAATAAGGATGCACAAGTGAAAGATCCGAGTGCTGTGTCGGCTCATACAACTATCGAGTAGTAGAAGCGTAAGCCATTCCTTACTTCAGTTTGTTATCAATTAAATACAATGTTTAATAAAATACCTAGTTAAACACTCAGTGGGTATTATTAATAACAGAACTGTTAGATATTTATCTTTATCTTTATCTGCATTTTCCAAGATTTTTTAATGGAAATGGATATTTAGTCATTTTTTTTCTAATTAAAAAAAATGTAAACCATAAGGAGAGCTATGAGATCTCATTTCCACTTAACATATTGGCAAATATCCCACACTTTGAGTGCCCCAAACAGTTGGTAAAGCAAACAAAAGCCATCCCCAAGTGAAGATCACCTCACTCTAGACCACAAATAATTGCTAACGTGATTTCACAAATGCAGCGTCCAGCATAGAATCAACGGTAACTAGGAATGCAAGAAGATCATATAATGTACGTGAGACCTATGAACCAAAATGACAACAGGATAAATCTCTGTAGGCTCCAGTTACTAGAAGAATCAGAAACATCTTGTACTATAGATGCATTATCATGATGAAGAAGACAAAAGTCATGTTTGCAAATTTCTGCAAGGAAGAGGAAACTAACCATTGACATAGCAAATTTTGTACAGAACAAAGAACAAATTCTAGAACTGAAAAGCACAGTCATGAAAATTTATTGCATGGGCTTAAGGGTAGACTAGCCACTGCTGTAAAGAGAATCAGAACTGGAACAAAAACCAAAGAGATGATCTAAAATAAGGCACAGAAAGACACGGGGAAAGAGACACAGGGTAAGATGCTGAATACAGTGAAAATCTCTAAATTTTGAGCTGGAGCCACAGAAGGAAGAGAGAGAATGGGCAAGAAGCATTATTTAAAGAATAACGGGAATTTTTCAGAAGTCCTGGAAAACATTAATTCATAGGTTCAAGAAACCCAACAAATCTGAAGCAGGAAAAACAGAAAAAAATCTAAGCCTAGGCACCAAAAAGAAAAAAGTCCATAAAGACAGATTAGCTTCAGTTGCAGAAACTAGACTGACAGCCCACTTTCAACTCTAATAAGGAAGCCAGGGGTGATAGGAAGATACAATGAATGAGCAGAAGAAAAACAAATGCACTTCTATCTACTCTCGGTGAGAACATCTCTCAAGAGTGAGAGGGGCGCCTGGGGGGCTCAGTGGGTTCAGCCTCTGCCTTCGGCTCAGGTCATGATCTCAGGGTCCTGGGATCGAGCCCCGCATGAGGCTCTTCCTCTCTCTCTCTGCCTGCCTCTCTGCCTACTTGTGATCTCTGTCTGCCAAATAAATAAACAAAATATTTTTTAAAAAAGAGTGAGAGCAAAATTAATAAACCTTCAAAAAAGAAAAAAGAGAGACAACTTCCCACTGTGCATCCACATTGTGAGAAGGTCCAAGGGGTGTAATCAGGATGAAAGGAATGTGCTCCCAGATAGATGAGAGACGCTGGAGATGCAAAAAAGACTGAAGATCAAGGGAAATAACAACTAAAAGAAAAGGTAAATAATCTTTTACTGTACAAAGCAAGAATAATACTGTCTTGCAAGGATTAAACTATATAAAAGAGTGGGAAACACACCATTTTATAAGTGGGACTAGGAAAAGGGGAGGTGAAAATATTCCGGGTTTAGGGTACTTGCATTATTAGGGAGGAGAATATAAAAATATCAGTTAATGTTAAGATAAAATAAGTCAAAACACGATGTTGTGATTTCTAAAATAATCATGAGGTCCAAGGTAAAAGACAGCATGGTGTCTATGCTACTAGGGAAAAATATTAAAATAATAAAAACAACTCCCTATTGAAAAGAAGTCCACAAAAGAGGATACATGGAGCTATAACATGAAGTACAGGAATAGATTTAATCGAGGTGTATCACATAGAAAGGGAGAAAAAAAATCCCACCCGTACACCATCTTAATGAGTCATCTAAAACATAAATGTCCGGAAGGTTGGAAGTAAATGAAAAGAATGGAAACATGTAACTACTGCTGGTGTAGAGCATCTTTCAGGGACATTCCTTTCACCGTGGTGCTCACTCACTCAGCACCCAGTACCAAGGGCCCCCGGGCCGAAGGGCATACTGTGCTGCGAAAGAGTCTTTGGGTGCCCGGGGGTAAAACGAGGTGGGATATGCGGAGATAAGACCTCAAGTGTGCAGAATCAAAGGCACCCTTAGAGAAAGGCTCCAAGCATCAGATCTCTAAGTAGCATATTCAGTTCCTGCAGTAGAATTTCGACTAGGTGATTTTAACAGTTGTAACACCCCACCTAAGGTGTTCAAAGTAAAATGTCTCAGCATTCTGTTGGTAGGGCATAAGCATGGGACATACCACACACAGTTCATAATCTTCGTAGGAAATCACATTGTCTTCATGCCACCTCAGGTGATCTCATTTTAAGGTATCTGACATTTTTTGCCCGAGTGAGGAGTCATGTTACCACGGGAAAAGGTGACGAGATGCCCACACACATTCATCCCCGGGCAATGCAGACAGTATCAATTTGGTTACGTGTTTGTATCACTATACAATGTAGCAGTGATTTTTAAGGTGCACTGGGATCATTCTTGTGCGTGTTTACTTTTAAATTAATTTTGGTGCATTTCACGATTGGTTATACCAACACTCAAATAGAATGAGAGAAAGTACCTTATTAGAAGACAATAATGTAAAAAGTAAAAGACCCTGAAGAGCTTAAAAACGTCAAAAAGTTATCTCTGATTATATAACAATTAAAAGCCAAATTCTAAAGCTGATGGCCAAAGTTCTACTGGTAAGGAGAAGAATTACGGTATCTGAGAAAATCCTGGTAATGAAAACAACCAGATACGATCAGGGAGATGAAGAGAACATTCTCAAACCAAATGAAAAAGCGGAAAGAAGATAAAAGTAAGAGTAAATAAAAGCGTAGCCCGTGTGTTTAACAGAACATACGTAAGGTCAGCAGCAAAGTCATTTTGATGAATTATTGGACTTGATAGGATTTGGTAATGCTTCTGTCTTTACGATTTGATATGATCAGCAGTATCCCATTCAATTCTGTTTAATGAAAGATGACTCTTGTTTTGAGAATTATGATCCGATAATAACAATAGAGAATCAAACCACATGGGCAATGGACGCAATAAAATATATTTTTCTAACACACTTCGAAGGAGAAAATTTAGTACTCGGGGTGATCCGACCTGATCGAAGTTTGCATCCTTTGTTCGATTTCAGATCGGTCTTCGACATGACGACCTTGCTGGTCTCCGGCTTTCAGACCTCTGAAATGTCGTGAAACCAAGAGTCATCCTGACCTCAGAGAGTAGAAGAAGGCAGTGTTTCCCTGGATCACATGACCAAATAAAAATGAAACAGATCAATCTCTTTAAGAACATGCAACTATTATCTTGAAGGGCTAAGGATACGGTGGTGGCAATTAGATTTTTTACATGAAAGCTGCTTCCCTTTCCGAAGCCGAGAGATGAAGGGGTGTTGTTCAAATAATGACAATTTAATGAGTGTATTAAACTGGCGTCTGCGTTGGCACTCAGATATGGAAAGAGGAAAAACAATCGACTTACTTATTCAAAACAATTTACAAAGAACTCATTCAAATAACTGTTAATTAAAATTAATTGCGTTAGTGGAAAAAATGGTAATGAAACGGTAAATCAAAGGGGAAAAAACGGACACGAAATACCATACCCTTACTGTAGGGTTTATACAGCGCTTGGGATTTGAATAACCGTCCATGTGCCCTTAAATCACATTAGTGCCGCAGTCAGGAGACTCTACGAGCGAGTTTTAATCTTCCCACCAGCTGCAAACATCCGTCTGAGAACCGATTCAACAGGAGAGAGAGAAGCTCTGGGTGATGCGGAGCTGCTGTTAAGCAAAATTCCCAGTGGCCGCAGGACCGCGCACACACAGAAAGGGGCGTGGGAAGGCGCGCGCTCTCTCTTGAAACCCGGATCGTCGCGCAGAAGGCGCAGGGGCATCGGCCTTGCTCGCGTGGCTCCTGGACAGCTCGCTCCCCGACCTTTCGTCCTCGGTCCTGCGCCTCGCTTCCATCTTCCCCTTGCGGAGAGAGTACGCGGCCAACTCCGACTTTCAGCCTGTTCAGCCTGGAAGCACGGGATAGTGACCTTCTCCAGAGTCCAGAGTGACATCTTGAAGACGCGTCAGAGAAAGCACCGAATGTGTCCCTGACAAGCGGATCCATTGCGGTCCGCCACCGCCGGGTCTGCTCCTCCACGCGCTGTCCTCCGAGCAGTGAGCGGCACCTGCTCCCGATTTTCTTCCCACTTCCCGGAGTCTCGGCTCTGTTTTTCCTCCCGTTGTGTTAGCTTATATCCTTCCCGTCCTTGTCTTCCCACTTTGGGTGTCCTCTCCGGAAATCCTCACGTGAGCACAACTCCCGGGCCCATGCCTGCCTTACGGACCCTCTGCCCTCTCCCCTGATGAGGCTGAATTCCGCCAGCCCGAGGGGCCTCCCTGTGGAGTCTCGCTGCCTCCGTCTCAAACAGTATTGAAATCCCCGCTCATCACAGCTCCTCTGTCCAACGCTATTTGTTTGAACATTAACTATGCTCTCCTTTGGGTGCGACAAAAATAAGACGGCTCTGTCCCTACCCTCAGAAAGCTCAGAGTCTGGGGGAACAGGAATTTGTGGGGAAACGCAGGAATGCACCCAAGGGGACACACGGTGACTCACTGGTCCTCAGCTTCAGGTGGGTCCCACCTGCCTGCCCCCCCCCCGCCCCGGGGCCACCGGTGGCTCTGGTCCGCACCCCCCATAACCCCAGGCAAATCGGGGCTTATGAGCCGCAGTGTCCCAGTCTCTCTCCAGTCTCTGTACACCACTGCCCTTGCTCAGACTTTGGTGATGGCCCCACATCAGCCTTTGGGACGGGTTTTCCTGATACCAGCCTTTGGCCTCCCATCCATTTTCTACAGATCACCGCTGCCACCCAGGCCAAAATGGTTCGTGGGCTTCAGTGCCCAGAGAATCAAAAGAATCCAATCCCAATTTAGCTTGACATGGAAGGATGGCACCTTCCACGGGGTTCCCACAGGCCCTGACACACATGCACACACACACACGCACGCACGCACGCACACTTTCCCGTGTTCCCTGGGGCTCAGGCACAGACCCGCTCACAGCCCACCCCCTGTGGCACGTGCGCCGTGAGCTCCATGAACACCTGCCCGGCTCGCCCCGCAGGGCTCTCAGGTCCGTGCTCCAGGACACACAGCTCATGCTCTGCCCTCCACCATCTCTCCCTGCCCTGCCTCACACACCGTGTACATAGCAGAGTCCCTGTGCATGGGGTCTCCCAGAGCCTTCCTGGACTGACGGGCTGAGAGCGGGGAAAGGAAAGGCACACACACTGAGAGGTGGCATGGGGAGCCGTGGAGCTGTGCACCCTGCAGATGCCCGCGCAGCCTGTCCGGCTGGCCGGCACAGCAGCGCACCGGGTACCGAGCATCCTCCGGTGCCAAGGGCCGGGGACGGCCCCCAAGCAAGGGGGTCTGCAGCCGGGCAGGCCCAGAGCTCAGGTCTCGGGAGGCCCAGCCCCACTGCCTTCAGGCACTGCCTGCTGCTGCGAAGTTTTCTATCTCAGGACAGGCAGCTCATGGCTGTGTCCCTTTGGTCCCATGTCGGTGATGCTTCTGTTTCCAGGAAGCCGACAACCAACCAACCAAACTGGGATCTCACTGACAACGTTTTCCTGCAATCCCAACACCGTGATCCAAGGCCTGGGAGAAGAATTAGGCTCGGGGAACCGCGGCGCTGGGAGGAGCCCACCCTCCGTGGGAAGGGAGTCCTGACGGGCGTGCACTTGCTTCTGCTCGAAGGACACTCGGTGGGTGTGGAGAGTGGGGTCTTCAGGTCCACACCACCGAGGGCTGCTGCGCCCCCGAGGGTGGGATTCAAGGTCGGCCGACCTCCGTGTTCCCATCCACAAGGTGGGCGTGAGGCTGCCCTGTTGCCCCTCAATGTTCTATCACTCTCTGCCCCTTCCTACTTCTAGCTTGGATTCTGACGTTCAGTGTCTGTGACAGACACACGAGGGGGCCTCGGGGTTCTGTGAGGTCAGAGCGCAGGCCTGTCCTGTGATGAGAAGCCCACTTCCCCTCATAACCAGACAGGCATTGGTGGACCCCAGGGGGACTGTCCCCCCAAACAGCCCCCCCACCTGCCGCCCTCTGTCTCTTTCTTCCCCCAGTGACCTGACTGTTGCCTGGCCCCAGGCACAAGGCACAGTGTGTGAGCCCTTGGTTGCCCTCAAAGATGTGAGTTTCTTTCTCCTGAATCTCTCCAGCTCCCTTCGGAGCCTGGCTGGTCCTTCCGCCGCTTGCTGTCACAGACGCTGACCCAGGCGGAGAGGACCAGGCCATCAGTGGCAAAGACAAGCTGCCCAGCAGCTTCACTCTCTTGGCCATGAGGGCTTCCCCTCAGCACCAGCGATGGCCAGTCCCTGGGCCCGCACTCAGGAAGCCACCAGGAGGGGACAGCTGCAGGCTGCCGTGGGGACGCAGGACAGGGTGCAGGCAGTGAGGCCTTGGAGCTCTGGTCTGTGTGGAGGGAGCTCGAAAGCCCTCCTGCCTGATGGAGTTCCTCGATCCCCTCGATCAGAGGCCACAAGTAGGGCTGAGACCCCCTTTGGGGACAGCAAGCCTAGGGTACACGGCTCTCCTTCAACGAGACCAGAAGGTCCCCCAACAGGGACCAGAGGCCGTGCCCTAAATTTAATTCCAAAATACAGGTTGCCTTCAGGCCATCTGACCCCTAGAACCAGGGGACTGCTGTTCCGGAAGGATCTCTCCCTGGGGACGCAACGTAAGGACCCCCAGAGGTCCTGTGGTCCAAACAGCCCACTGGCTGCTCCCGTGTCCCCGTGTCTGTCGTCGCGGCCCACCGCGTTTCCTGGGTACTACTCGCCGCGCACTTTGCGCGGTGCCTCGCGTGCCGTCCCTCATTGAGCGGCCTCGGCAATCTTCCCATGGGGGCTGCAAGTGTCCCCACTTCGCAGCTGAGGAAACGGAGGTTCAGACAGCTCGTTTCTGGGCTCATGGCTGGGAAGCTGTGGAACCAGGAGGCGTGAAGCCCAGATTTGAAATCAGACCCCAAAGAGACGGAATGGCTTGCAGACAGCAACACGAAGGTGCCGCAAAACCAGGTCTCCGGTCCCCTGGGGCCCCCTCGGAGGCGCTGGGACCGCGAGCGTCGGACGGCTTGAGGATCAGACAAGATCCGGATCTTCAGTCCTACTCACTCGGGAGCCGTGAATAAGTCAGGTCACAGCCCAGAGCCCCATCTCTGTCACCCTACAGTGAAGGTGGTGACATCACCCACGGGGTACTTTTGTGAGTTTGGTAGGATTATTTCAGGGCTCTTTAGAAGTGGAGGGACGGCTGGGGCTGAGTGACCAGGACAGACAGCTGGCGCTTACGTCTGCCGCCTGATGGAGCCTGGGGACCCCTCCCGGGGCTGCCAGCGTCCGGGCTCCTCCCACCCACCGCTTCTCGGGGACACGTGCCCTGGCCAGGGAAGGTCATGGGAGGCGGAGAGTGGCTGCGTCCTGCAGACAAGCTGACATATGCAGGGTGCCCGAAGAGCGGGGACACCACACGCACACACACGCGTGCACACACATGTACACACGTGCACACACTCTCACACACGCGACACGTGCCTGTGCATGCACACGCGTCCACACATGCACATTCGTGCACATGCTTAGTCACGTGTCCACACGTGCATGGACACACCTGTGCGCACGTGTACACACATACCCGTGCACGCACACTCACGTGCATGTGCACACACAGGCACGCATATGTCCATGCATGCACGCTCACGCCCATACAGACACGTGCGCACACGTACGCTCCCGCACCTTCTCCTTTCACACGGGAAGGGCACGGAGGCGGAAAGAAGAAGACCGAAGGGCTGGTTTGAAACTGCCTCATCCTGGGAGGCAAGTTCTCCCGTGAAAACGTGGGGACGGGGAGTAAAAGCTCCCGCTTCCACCTCCGTGGGGCACAGAGGGAAACCCAGGGGCCCACGCGCAGGGGTGGCCTGGTGCTGACCGAGTCTGGAAGGACAGTGACACGGCGCCGAGCCCCCCGTCTCAGGAACTGGGGTGCTCCGTGGATGTGCGCAGGGACCCACTGGGGCACCGCGCCTCCCTAGCGGACGGTGATTCCCGCTGGGCCGTTTGGCGCCCTCGTCCCGCGTCCGCCCTCCCTCAGGGCCACCAACACTCTGTCGTCTCTTTGGCAATTGAGGGAATCCAAGACAGACCGGGGGCTAGAGACTTAGGAGCGGGCTCGGGGTCTCGTAATCCCCAGACCCGAGTCTGCAGAGAGAGCAGTCTGTCGTGCGAGCAGAGCCGCCGGTGGGGAGCCCCGGCTTCCCCCGCACTGCGGAGCTCCCACCTCAGGTGGCCCGAACCCCCCGGGCCGGGGGCCCACGTGCAGCTGCCAGTCAACACCAAAGAACTGTTCGAAGACCCGCTCCCCGGAGGGAGAAGAGCGAATCAAGGATAGGATTTGCGTACTCTGAACAAGGCCGCCTTGGAGAAATGAAGCACAAAGGAGAGGTGTGAGCTCAGAGCTCACTTGCAAACTATTCAAGGCAAAGGCCCGCAAAGATAACGAGGATGAAAGGCCATGTGTGTCCGGCGTTTTCCGTGTGCCCCAAGGGCACTGTTTGCTTCGGATGGATGATGCCATGTGGTCTCCAGGAAGCCTTACGAGTTAGGCGCTGATACCGTCCACGTCTTTACGGTGGAGAAACTGAGGCTGGGGGCGTCTAACCGTTCCTCAAACACGCCAGGCGGGCCATGCAATTGCCGTTCATTTTGTCGGAACGCCGCTCCCCGGGCCTTCACGGGCACAAATGGCATCTGCGTCCAGTATATGCTCTGCTCTCTCCTGGGGGGTTTTCCTGCCGCACAACCTGCCAGCGCGTCCCGGCACGTCCCGGCTCATGCCCGCAGCCCCCGAGTCTGCTTGGCTTCTCTCTCCAGCAGGCGTCACTGCTCAAATTCACGCCGCACGCCTGTTTGCTTACTGCTGGTCTGTCCTGCTCGAAGGCAAACTCCGTGAGAGCCAGGACCACTGGACGCGGAGCCTGGCACCCGGTAGGCCCTAAATGAACAATTTGCTTGAGCAGAGGGGACGGGCGTTCTGCCCTCAGCCTTCCCCGCTCCACGCTGACCCTTCAGGTCGGTACGTGCTTCTCGAAAGACCTTCCGCTGCCCACTGGTCGGTTACCGGATGCCGGGATGCTCCAGGCTCCTGGCAAATCCCTTTTCCACTTTAGGTCCTTGGGCTGATTAATTTAAAGCCAGAGAACAGAGAATCATCAGAAGGTTTCCTGGAGATTAAATTCTGTCTGTTGTTATTTCTTTGAATATTTTTTCCTCCCCTTCTCCCTGTTTTCTTTCAGGAAACCCTGTGAAGCAGAGAGGGATCTGAATCTGAGTCTGTATGACTTTTCTTGGACAGTTTCCATGCCCCGGTCCCTTTGCGTTGCAGTCTGTGGACTGTTTGGCTTAAACACGCAGTTTATGAACTTGGTCCCCTTCTGCTGTCTGTGTCAGCCTCTGAGTTTCCGAAGTGACTCTGTACAGGTGCCCCCTCTGCTGTCACCTGTCGAAGAATGCTAATGGACCTACCGGAGCCCCTTGACTTCTCTGGACGGCAACTGTTCTCTCTGACAGGTTGGTTCACCCTGGTGTCCCTTTGCTCCCATGTGTGCTCCTTCTTGTGGCCGCACCTGCCTCTCTGAATCTGAGAATCATCGTCCAGCCGTGAGCCCGGGATTTGCTTGCTGAGCCTGCCTCTGGGCATTGCAAGACATGATGGGGCTGTGGCCAGCCGGTGTGCCCTTAGCTGTTCTCCTGGGAGTCGCCATGCATGGGGACATCACCTGCTTCTCTGCCTCGGTCCCCCACTCACTGCTCCTGACTCAGAGCCCCCACTGCCATCTACGATTTGGCACACCATGGCTCTCCTGCATCTCCCACGGACTCCTAAACATCTAGACAGCTGATGGTGGCCTTCCGGTCCCTCCTAATGGCAGCTTCCACCCCAGGGCAGAGCCCTCCGAAAGGGACCACCTCCAGCCCACTGGAGGAACGGCCTTTTTTTCCTGGACGTGAGAACTGGACGTGGGCCTAGGTGTTGGCCGTGCCCTTCATACCCTCTTATGCTTCCCTAGCCTCTGGTTGTTTCATGGATGTGAAAAGAAGTTTCTAGTGCTAAGTCTGGTGGGGGGAACAGAAATACACCCATACACACACACACACACCTCACTAATCTGAAAAATAACTGATAGTGATTTAGGTGTCTATCACACACACCCACAGAGTTTGCTGTTGGACCTCTTGATAACAGGTTGTCTCTGAGATACCTGGGTGGCCAAATGCCAAACCCTGGGCTCCACTGTTCCCGAGGTGGGGGGACATTTACCCAGGGAGACACTTGTCCTTCACTCAAGTAGGAAGTCCTGTCTCCTGGGTGGATGACCCTGTCATTCTGTCTGCGTAGCCCCCTTAGATTCGAATGACTCCAACCGCCTGAGACGGGGCGTCTGGGAGCAGTCAGGCTCCGTGTGGTGGCTCCTTGCTCAGCAATGCCAATGGGACCTGATGCCGCAGAACCCACTAGACAGCCCACAGTGTGTTTCCTGATGAAGGCTCTTCAATTTCCCTATTATAAGAGTTGTTGCTTTTCCTCAAAATTAAAATGATTCATGAATTACCTTTCAGAATGAGATAAAGATGAGTCAAATATTAGTTACCAGACCCTGTGTGAGTGAAACTATCTACACTCAGTCAGTTGATTATAAGCCAAAAGGAATAATTATGTGAATTTTTTGTTGCCCGAGTTTAAAATACTTGTTGCTTTCCCCCCTCCATGAAAAAGATAGACTCTGAAAATCTTAAAAAGCAGTGAAGAAATGTATAGCAGAGCAAGGGACAGCCCCTGGAAGCCTAATCCGTCACTGAAAACCCAAGTTATCAACCTCTGGGGAACAGGAGGAAATGCTGCGGTCGAGCCAAAAATTGTGCTCTCGGAATGTAAAACAAGAAGACGGAATCAAATTAACAGAAGAACCAAACAGAAAGTCAATATTTAAACAGCAACAAGAATGGGGAGTCAGTATTTAGAGCTGTAATACCGATAAGAGCAAACATTCACGGCAAACCTACTCCGTGCTTTCCTTGTGACCTTGTGCAACCCTTTCGACAGCTCTGCTAGACACAGACTTATACGCTGCTTAAGCAATTGGCCCAGAGTCACGCAGCTGATGGACGGACGAAGAAGCCAGAACACCGACCCACACCGCCGGGTCGCAAAGCTCTGACCTTGTACCGTATACTTGCCCAGCATCGACGTGACGGTTGCGTACCCTTCTCCTCAGTCCTTATCTCTATTTCATTTTCTTTTCCTTTTTTTTTTTTTTTTTTTTTGCACTGACTAGGACTTCAAATTCAACATCAAACAGAATTGGTGGTAATGGGCATCTTTGTCCTCACTTATTTATATCAGTCAGGGTACCCTAGAGAAGCAGAGCCAACAGGATACAGAGATGGATTTCCACGTGTCTATGGACACATATTTGACCAGGATGCCTGCTGCTGGCCATAAAGACTATAACACAGATAGTAGCTTAAACCGGCTTCGAGTTCGGCACTGCCTAACTAACTTTTTAAAAATAAGCTTTAGTTTTTAGAACAGTTCTAGATGTACAGAAAAAAATATTAAAGATGGTACAGAGTTTTCTTATACCCCCTTTCAGTTATGTTTATTTTGGGTAGACAGTCTGTTTACATCCATCGTCGAATTTTTTTTTTTAAAGATTTTATTTATTTATTTGTCAGAAAGAGAGAGAGAGAGGGAGAGAGAGCGAGCACAGGCAGACAAAGTGGCAGGCAGAGGCAGAGGGAGAAGCAGGCTCCCTGCTGAGCAAGAAGACCGATGTGGGACTCGATCCCAGGACGCTGGGATCATGACCTGAGCCGAAGGCAGCTGCTTAACCAACTGAGCCACCCAGGCGTCCCCCACTGTCGAATTTTTAACTGAGATTTCGGTTCATTACTTGTGAATTTGAATGAGCTAGTCATGCATTGGGGAAATTAGTGGGGAATGAGTGTGTGTCATATCATTTGCAGTAATTTACCCTCTAGTTTTTACCTGTCTTCTCATTTTCCTTCCAGTGGTTTTAATCGTGCAGAAACGTTGTATTTGTCTGTAGTTAAATTCATCAGTGCCTTACGGCTTCTCTCTTCTAAATCACAGCTTTAAAATATTATAATTCTAAATCTATAAAATAACTCGCATTTTCTCCCCTACTGAATAAGCCACTTCCCCTCCTAGATCCCCCCATATGAAATAAAATCTGTTCTATTTTTTTTTAATATCTGTTCCTGGACTTTATATTTTTGCTTCACTGAACTGTTTCTTCAATACCACGCTGCTCTAGAAATGGTTCGATGATGACCCTTAAAAATAGAAAGCAAACTGAGGGCTGTTGGGGGGGGTGGGCTAGGTGGGGGGTGGGCATCAGGGAAGGCGCCTGTTGGGAGGAGCACTGGGTATGGCACGTAAGTGATGAGTCACTGAATTCCACCCCTGGAACCAATGCTGCACTGTTTGTGACCTACCTAGATGTAGCCTCGGCCTTCGATCCTGTGAGAGCGCTCCTGCCAGGTGTCAAGGAAAGTAACTGGAACAAAGCAACACTTCCCATTGCTGGAGACATTCTCCGTTGAGTCACTTATTACGGAGAAAACCCGGTAAGAGCCTTAGTGGCCAATAATAAGGAAACGAGCAATTAATTTTGGGAAATGGTCTAAATGGAATAATATTTACTTATTAAAGTTATAATCATGAAAAGTATGTGGCACCCCAGAAAATATGTTATGGATGTAATTAATTTTAAAGAGCAAAATAAAATGCTGTAATAACATATATGTCGGAAGTATATACACCTATGGGTACTCGGCACCGATGAATTTTGGGCCCTTTCAAGAGATTGCTCTCAGTAAGAGATTTTCCAAAGTCTTTAACTGTGTACATAAAATATTTTCATGACCCTAAGTGCCATTTCTTTGGAAGTTTTCTAAGGCTCATTATTTTATCACATATTTACCCATTATATTTTATTATGTTCTTACCATGAAGCCACCAGTTTAAACCACTTAAAAGGAACACTTTAATAATGCACTAATTATTTTGCTAAGAAATGGCTAATTCAGAGATTGCTACAGCAGAGTGCCATTAAATCTGAGTCATTAAAAGTCACCTTCCTAGAGCAGTCTTATGGCCAAGCAGAGTTCCAACAATTGCATGACTGTTGCACAAATTTAATAAAGAAGGAGGCAGAGGAAAAGGAGGAGAGAGGAGAAGACACGCGCCCAGGGAAGCCTGGACAAGTCAGGGTTTCTGGTTTCTCTGTTCTCCGTATCGGGGCAAGCAATGATATCTGCCTTACTGCGTCGCAGGATTGTTCCAAGACCAGATGAAAGCAAACGTGAGCCTAAATGGAAAGCTGTTGTCATGATTATAAATGTGCTTATCAGTGTCATTCCCTTCAGAAGGGGCGGGTTTCGACCTGTTTTGAAGGAATAATGCCACAGATCCCAGTAATGCACATCGAGCTGCGAATATCTTACAGAGATTTGGTCCAAAGAGAGGCCAATAGTGTCTCACTCCAGACTTCACAGGGAGCTGGCTTTTCCCTTCTTCTCTCTCTCTCTTTTTTCTTTGGGGAGAGCGCCGCTTCACGAATCTTGACCTCGCCAGAGAATGAATGAGCAAACGCATAGGCTGCACATTGACTTTGAAACGTCTGACGGACACAGGGCTGAAAGCACGTATCAATAATTCATTTCAGGTTATGGGGCAGAACAGGATCCCCGCTGGTCTTAAAGCCATTAATTGGTTGTTAGACTCCATTAAGTCACCATGGATGTGAAAAGCATGTCTGAAGTTTAAAAAGTCACAGATAATAAAGGCAGCTTTTTTTTTTCCTTTCTTTTGCACAACTGGTGTGACTTCTTTGTAAGTGGGGGGGAAAAAAAACCAGCCTGGGCCAAAGGGAGATGAAAATTGAAACTTCACAGCCATGGTTCTTTGGTCTTTATATCTGAGAATCAGAAGAGATGGCAAGTCTTGTTTAACACAATTTTTATCTTGAACGTTCGTTTCCTGGCGGCTGCTTCCTAATTTTTGTAATGAACCCTGTTTGCAGATGTGCATATATTTTGTCAAAAGTAGGTATTTTAAAGACAGAAAGGAATTCGTAAGCTTAAAGTCCATGTGCCAAACAAATAAACAAACAAACAAATAAACTTCCCTCTGGGCTGACGAGCACTTATAGTTCAATGAAGGAATTCTGTGGACGTCTTTAAAGCCTTCCTTTGTTTCAAAAATGTTTTCATCCTATCACTTGTCTTCCTAAAGGACCACAAGGGAACACCAAAATCCACGATTTCACCTGTGATTGTAGAGCAATATGGTGGCACCACTGTTTGCCTGTCCGTCGAGGATCCTCCCTTCGTGCATTTAAATATTGGGCCTCTCGCTTTGCAACCAGAGCCCCCTCGTGCGCTGTCGACTCTCGGGGAAAACCTGGGCGGGAGGGCGAACCAGGGTGAAACAATGATTTGTATCTCTGTTCCTCAGATGAGAAAAGTCAGACCCAGAGGGTGGAAGACAGTCAAACGACGCCACAGATTGGTGCCAGGCATCCGTGCAGAGGTTTCTTCTCGCTGCCTTTCCAGGCGTCATTCTGCAAAGTCTTCACCTGATCCTTCTGACCGGGGGAGAGACTTACAAAGTGACCACCGAGTGCTTTCCCGGGTCCCAGTAACAATAATGCACCACTCGGGAACGATCCACTCTTTTTGATAGTAAAATACGCCTTTCCAGCCTTTGCTCTCCCCACCTCATTGTTCAGTTTGGGAGCTCTCTCTTTTCTTCTTTTTCTCATATAAATACACTGTATGTACCCTCTTTACCCTCACGTAGCTTTGATGGAATATGATTGACAGTAAAAATTGTATCTATTTAAGGTGTACAGTGTGATGTTTTGAGATACGCACACGTTGTGAAATGACCCCGTGATGGAGGGAACATCTGTCAGCTCAGACGGTCGCCCTCCTGGGCCCGTGTGTGGTGGGAACACGGAAGAGCCCCTGTCTGAGCCCATTTCAAGGACACAGTAGAGTATTATTAAATAGAGTCAAAATGCTTTACCTGGGATCCCCAGAATGTATTCATCTTAGAACCGGAAGTTTGTGGCCAGGAGCTCCCCATTTCCCCAGCCCCCCAAAACCACCGTGCCACTCTCCGTTTCTAGGAGTCGACTTTTTCAGATCCCACGCGTAAGTGAGATCATGCACTAGTTGTCCTTCTGTGTCTGGTTTATTTCCCTTAGTGGAATAATGACCTCCAGGCTCATCCATGTTGTCATAAATATCAGGATTCCCTGATAATTTAAGACCGAGTCATATTCCATTGTATGTATGTCTCACACTTTCTCTATGCATTCATCCCAAGACAGACACTTGGGATTGTTCCTGTCTCTTGGCTACTGTGAATAACGCTGCAGTGAGCATGGGAGTGAGGAACTTCCTCTCTTCTTTCTCTTTCCAGCTGTCGGTGATAAGGGACACCAGCACACAGGAATGCCAATGTTAATTTTTGGAACGGGCGTAACGTAAGCCATTCTTTAAAAAGTGCGTGACCCCTTTCCGGAGTACCTGTGTCATTACTGCTTACAATCTGAACCTTTATCCAAGCAGCAGGGGAGCTTATCAAGAAAGACTGATCCCTACAAAGCAACGGTGCACCCACTGTTTAAAGTCTCCTGCAGGATATGTCCTGGGACAGAGAGGAAGATGGTGACACTGACATGGTCATTCATATTGTGGCTGGAATTCTTCTCCCTGCACGATCCAGGCTCCCTGCTCCTGTTGCAGAAACCGCGGCTCAGATGACTCAAGGACGGTGAAGAGGAATCTTTGAAGCCCGAGAAACCAAACACAGGAGACTTCAAGTTTGGGGAAATCACGGCATGTGTCTTCTTTCTCCACCATCAGAGCTGTTTCTGGCCAGAGGGGCTCTCAAAACCAAATCCAAGAAGCGTATTGAATATACTTAGAACCTACCCAAGTGGAACTCCACTCCCCTGGATGGGAAATGCGCCAGAAGGGAGTCTACTGTTAAATCCGGTTATTCCCCCAAATACATTTCGTATTGCCTCCTTTTTTCACACCTATCCACATAATAGTCACTAATTATTATTATAACTTCAATCACAAGTGTAGGAGTGTGTGGTTGAGTGTGCATTTAAAATAAAGAGGGCTGGAGCGCCTGGGTGGCTCCGTGGGTTAAAGCCTCTGCCTTCGGCTCAGGTCATGATCCCAGGGTCCTGGGATCGAGCCCCGCATCGGGCTCTCTGCTTGGCAGGGAACATGCCTCCCCCTCTCTCTGTGCCTGCCTGTCTGCCTACTTGTGATCCCTATCTGTCAAATAAATAAAATCTTTAAAAAAAAAATAAAGAGGGCTGTAGCATCATCATTCAGTTCCATTCGCTGAGGGGAAAATAGGGCCAGAGAACCGGATGGGTTACGCAAGGAAGGCCATGACTTGTAAGTAACAAAATCTCTTCTATTCTCTACACTATAGGAGTTGTTCCTCCAATCTCCTTGGACCTTCTTTACGGTACAAGAGGTAACATCTGCACGCAAAGTAAATATACTGTTGGAATGCAGTATATTTACGTGATCTCATTTGTGTGTGTGTGTGCACACATATGTGTAAGATAAACTCGGGCTTGAAAATAATGGGAGGGGTCTACTAAGGCAACGTTGACCTTGGCTGTCAGCAGCCTGACTGTTGTCATCGTTTTACATGTGAGGAACGTAATTGCAACAATTTATCGTTTGTATTTGTTGCCATGAAAGAATGTAAAACATCACAGTGATCTCAGCTCTGTTTCAGACCTATGATTTGCTGTGGTTTAAATTTTTTCATGAAGGAGGTAATGGGCAGGGTATGGAGAACAGGGAGTGTGATAAGAGTGGAAAGAAGTTTCTAGTAGGAAGCTCGGAGTTCTCACCATGACCGCCACTGAGCCAGGGCTCCGCAGTGGACACATTCCACAGCCCTCACCGTTCTTGGACTACAAGTCAGTATCTCTTAGCAAAAACCACAAGGCAGAAATGTTAAGGAGGCCTGGCATAAAAGGATGTTTAACCAGATATAATCTAAGTAAAAGAAGGCACAAGCACACACACAAGCTATCCTTTTATGTGACTATTTTTGAGAGTGTTCTGGAGGACGCCTACTGGTTCCCTAAACATCTTATAGGCAAAAAGGTTTTTAACCTGCTGAAAATCAACCACTGGTCTTTATAATAGAACCAAATCTCTGTTGGGACCCTTGAACACCGGCTCTGAGCTCTGATATGACAAAAATGGGGCACGCGGGTCCATAATGCTCTTTTTCAATCCTAAGAGAACTGGGTAGAACAGAGCTGCCCTGGGAAATAAAAGACACTTTTCTCTGTTCTAAAATGAACAGAGAGCCTAAGGAACCCAGTGGCCAATTCTGAGTGCCCCAACCTGCAGAGAGCACAGCCCCCAACCTGCAGAGAGCACTAGCCCCAACTTCTAGCCTCCAGAACCCAAAGAGAATAAATTTCCCCTGTTCAAAGACACAGCGTTTGTGGTAATTTGTTACAGAGGCCCCAAGAAGCTAATACGGTGGACTAATATTCAGACATGAAAATAGCCATTCATTACTCACTTTTAATAATTTCACCAGTCAAGAATAATTCTAGAATCAGCTTGTCCAAGTATGATGAAAAATAAAATCCTATTTTTCTGTTACTTAGAATAATGTTAAATGTATCAAGGAAATTGGGGGCAATGGATCTCTTTACAATTTGACCCTTACCCCCAGCAACATGATATGGTTTTCTAGTTATTCTTTTGTTATGTCCCATAATAAAGCTTTGATTTTTTTTTTCTTCATATAGATCTTGTGGTTGGGTTCAATTTTAAGTGCTTTGGTAAGTGTGTTATACATCACCACTAAGGTAATGGAGTGTGATTTTATTTCTGCCATTCTAAGTCAGTGCCGTGCAGGAGAACTTTCTGTGATAATGGTTCTGTGTCTGCACTGACCCATGTGGGTACCATCAGCCCTGTGTGGCTACTGAACACTAGAAAGGAAGTTAGCATCACCGAGGCACTGCATTTTTAAGTTTTATCTCATTTTAACTGATGCGAATTTAGATAGCAACATCTGATGAGAGGCTCCGATATGGAAAAACATAGTTCGAAGTGGTTATTGATACTTTGTAAGAAGACCATTTAAGACAGTGTAGCAAAATGGTTAAGAGTATGGGCTCTGGAGTTATATGGTCTGAATTTACACCTCGTCTCCCCCATTACTATCTCAGGGGACTCACGCTGGAAACAAGCCTAAGTTTTGATCTGGAGGTCAATGGAGGGAGGTGGAAAACCCTGGAGAAAGATAGGTAAGCCTTGTCTTATGAGGACCTGAATCACTGAGGCTTCATCCCTTTAGGCAAAGGATGGGAAATGGTAAAATCCTTCGTTGGCCCCAGGAGTCCTGGGGAATCTTATGTACATCTGTTCAAATAGCCCCATCCCAAACCTAACGCTTCCACTCCTCCTGTCTTGGGATTCTGTCTTTAGTGTTGGATACTTCCCAGAACTCAGAACCCAACGTCTCCGAAGTTCCTCTACTCTTCCAATTTGGTCATGACCTTGTTCCTCAGGTGGGTCCTCACCTTCACCTCAGCTCTAGGAAAGGAGATTTGAGACGGCTTTGCATGCCCTGAGGACACCCTGAAGGGCAGTCCAAAGACGATCTCCACCCTTTGCTTTGGATTGGTGATTGGTTGCCCCATACTTGCCCTTGTCTCTCTTCCCAAAAGATCAGGGGTGTTCCACACTGGCCACGGAGTGCCACAAGCATTGTAATCAGCATTTCCCTCGTATCTCTCAAAGGCCAGGGATGCTGCTGGAGCTGGCCACTTGGGTTCATGCAATCTACTGAGAAGGCGAGCCCAAGGCAACGTGGGAGAAGGAAGCAGAGTGAGGCCAGGAGCATGATTTAACAGAGACCTGGCCTCAGCTGGAGTCCAGCTGGAGTCTGACCATGTGTTCTCCACAGCGTCAGCCCACCACCAAGGCAAGGGCGTCTGTCCCTGACATCCTTTGTCAGGCAGTGAGTGGCTACAGGCTACCTGAGGTCAAGAGTAATGCCGTTCCCGTTCTGCAGAGTGTGATTTTCTGGATAAGTTGTAGCTCTGGGCTTTTAGGACACAAGAAAGCAACTAAAGGACTTGTTACTGTCCTAGCAAATAAATCTGTGAATCCAGAGAGTCCATTACCCAGACATGTTTTTAAGTTGAATATTAGGGATTGAATTTCTTTTAACTAATTACCTATTAAGATTATCATTTTTTTTTCTAATTTAAACTGTTTGTGTGATTTATCATTTCTAGAGTTATGGGTTATTGCTCTTGTTTACTTGGTAATTGGTCTATTACTCAATCACCCTGTCTACCCTACCCATGATGAGTTAGTCTTTTTAAAGCAACTATTAAATTCAATTGACAAATATTTTATTTAGTATTTTTCATCTGTTAAATAGAGCTGCTTAAAAGCTATTCTGACTCAAATGGGTTAAAATAACAACAGTAATTGGTGTGCTCACAGGTTTTCAGTTTCAGTAAGAGTGGGAGGTATGGCTCCTCTGGCTTCCATGTTGTATCTGCAGGGATGTTAACATTTAAGATAGCTTTTCCTAACATGGCTTGGTACCTCATGGGATGCTGGGATGATGTGGGATTTTTCTGTCTTCCAGTGGTGTGCCCACTTGACTAGCGTGGGCTTCCTTGCAGCATGGTGACTGGGTGGTATTCCATAAAAAGTATTCCAAGAGGAAAGTCCCAATGTTCAAGTATATTTTACATTTCCACTGGTGGCAAGTGTGCTCATGTCCTATTGGCAAGGCCCTGCATCCTTGTGGGCCCACCAAAGAGGGAATACCATGAGGCGGGGTCACTTGAGGCCAACAAAGTATCAGTTTACTACATTCTGCCCTAATGATTCACGTTGCTCCCGAATGCAAAATAGACTCACCCCCTAGGACCTGTAAAGTCTAATCCTATCAAGGCATGAGCTGAGGCCTCAAATCCAGGTGGTGACATCTAATTCAATCAGGTGAAGATACGGTCTGTGGCTATAATTCATCTTCATATACATTTTCTGCTCACCGGAAACCTCTGTATCCGGTGATGAGGCAGGGAGAGCCGAACTGCAGGGGACACCACTGCTCAAAGAGAGGAACACAGGAGGCACGTAGCCGTGACGATAGGTAGTATTTCTGAGATTCTGCTGGGGGCGTGGTCCAGTTTCTTCATTGAGACTCAGTCATCTTCTCTGGGACTTTTCCTTTCCAAAAACCTGTGGTTTCACCCTGTGGTTCTTCCTTTTTTTTTTTTCCATGAGAAAGACCTATTTTTGTAGCTGAGGAAGCTTCGCAGGCTGCTTTCTGCCCGTTGTGAATACCTCTGTCCCTTTTCTTCCAAGCAGTCAGCACTTATGGTGGTACAGGTAAGGGAGATATGGAACGGCCAGCTTCACAGTGGGATGGCCCCGGCTGGGGGATGGGGCACTCTTTCCAGGCTCTTGGAAGCCCTGTTGCCTAGAGAAAATGGACTATGAAGAATTTACCTTAAATTTGCTTTAGTAGAGGGTCTTATAGCTTTACACATCATTTTCTACTTTGAGAGTCTTTTGTTGGGTAAAACAAGGATAAAGGGGAGAAGACAAATAAAAACCCATGACTGGCAGCATATAAATCACCAGGAACCGAACTGTGGAAACCTATCCTTGTTAACAATGAAGAAACGGAGGCATTTGTTTATAAATGACATTCTTCTCTCCATTCTCTCCCTTTCCTCCCCAAAACCACTTCACTCCCATCACAGGTTTTGGGAAGACTGAGAAGTTTTATTTTTGAGTACAATAAGTTATGAATTCTCTTTACGTATTTCAAGAGTTTCTATGTATTTGCTGACACTTCCTCTTCATGGATTCATTGTAAGTATATTTTCCTTTCTAGCCTTGAGAGTTGTTACAATAGCTACTTTAAGGTTCTTGTCTGGCACTTCCAATCTGACTCATCTCAGGTTTAGTCTCTTGTAATTGTCCTTTCCTTCCCATAGGGGTCACATTTTCCCATTCCTCTGTATGTCTAGTAATTTTGTATAGTCTACTGAACATCATGGGTGATGTATTTTAGAGACTTGGTATATTCTGTTATACTCCTTCCTCTGAAGAGCTTTGCTGTTTTGTTTTTATTTTATTTTACTCTATTTTATTTGCTTTGTTTGGGCAGGAATTTATTTTGTCTGGATGCAAACTTCCAGCTTTTCTCTCCTGGTGAGAGGCAGTTAAAACTTCTCTTTCATCATCCTGTTCTCAGCTGGGCTATCTGGAGTCAGCCCCCACATGTGTAGTTCAAAGGTTTAAATGCAAAAAAAACATGACTCCCCTTGTCTGGCTCTTTCTTTGTTAGGACAGCTCTGATCTGTGGTGACCACACCCTGGCTCTTCCATTCCAGGCAGTAAGATGGCGAATGTCTATTCTAAGACTCAGAGTTTTTATCCAAGTTTTAACAGTCTCACATGGAGTCTGCCTTGAGGCAAAGAGGAGTAAAAATGGAAAACACCCACCACTCCAAGCATCTACTCTCCTACAGCTTCTCCCTTCAAGAAGTTGTTTCAAAAAATTTCATCCAAAATTTATAGTTGTTTTCTGTAGAAGGTTCTGTCCAATTGAAACCACTCTGCCATTACCGGAAACGCAATCTCCGTTTCTTCAGCGTTAAAAATAGTTCACCTAGAAAAACTTCTAGTCCTAAAATCTGGGTTGGAAGTGAGGTCATTGGGGAAGGAAAGGGAAATAATGGAGAGAAGAATATAACTTTTAATAGAGGTCTCTGTTGCTTTCTCTTTGATGAATATAGCCTTTTTGGTATTCCAGTTTTTGATGAGTTAGATTTTCCATCACGGTTTTCATCTAGATTCTAGTAATTTAACACCGCTGAGCTACTTCATTTTTGTAACAGTGTTGATCCTGCCTTTCTGAGGGGGAAACTGAGGCAACGGGTACTCTGTAAGGGTTCATTTCTCCTCATCCACTCATCTGCACGTAACTTAGTCAAAAGTAAGGACTGCACTTCATCTGTGAGCTACAGCTCTGGGTCATTTTGGTCACCACAGAAACGCTTGTACAATAAGTAAACCAATGGACTTGCCTGTGAATGTGGGGGCTTGTAACATAAAATAAATACGTGAATTAGGCTATTGTTTCTACATCGGGGTATTTTATTGTGCTGTTCACATACCAAAGACTCCCGCACTGATACCCATGCTGATGGAGGTGAAGTTACATCTGCTTTATTTTAACAGAAAACTATTTAGAATCTGCACTCCTATTTTTATGGTCTTTGTATACTCTTTATTACTACACAAATGAACACAATTTTGTGTACCTCTTGAAAAACAGCTATATTAAAATGTTCTGCAGAAATACCTTAGTCTGAAATCGGGTAATAAAAATACTTTCCCTGGAGCCAGTTCTGGGAAAAGTATAATAGTCCAAAATCCCACCATTGCATAGCGTAATAGTACAAACCAAGAAAAGACTTTGTAATTGTAGCTGCCTATGAATTATGTGAATTATATTACATATTGTGGGGAATGTTTTCCCTGGGTGAATAAAGTTGTTTATGTAACTAAGGTCTCAACCATGAGAAGGCCATGCAGATCTCAGTTTACCCCAGCAGCCCAGGGGTCAACTGCATTCTCAGCTGCTAGAGGTACGAATTTGCTCTCAGATAAAACATTTCTTGTTGCTGTTTGTATACATAATTTAAATTTTATCCTGAGTGCTCATGAACCTGAATGACAGGATGTTTATTATTAATTAAAACCGGGGCTCCCATCCCAACACCGTTTCAGCATAAAACAAGTCCAGACTAGGGTCTTGGCTGTCTCGGCAAATTCTGCCCTATCCACCTATGTGTGCAACTGTCACCTTGGGCACCTTGCACCAGCAAGAGATATGGCTGTGCAGAGAATAAAGCGCCTACTATGTGTCGTGGCCCACACTGGGTACTGTGGGAGGTTTTGGTAAAAAACAAACAAACAAACAAGACAAGACATCTTCCTCATTGTCAGTGAAGGCCAGGAAATATCCCAGAGTCCAAAATATATAGTTTATAGACTTTTGGACATCAGTGTCACTTTTAACACAGCTCCAACCACTATCAGTGGGAATCTGCCCGTAAAAAGCAGAACCGTGGAACATTTAGAAAAGAGTAATGAATATGGCAGAAAATTCAATTCTCAGCGGAATCCTGTCAACAGGAGAAATGCTACTTCCACAAATTCCTGAGTGGAAGAAGGCGTGCAGAGAGCTCCCCGGGCCATCTATAAAACATGAGACCAAGAACAGAGCAGATGAAGAAAGCTTTCTATTTTCCTTCTGATTTAGCCTTAACTTGTGGTTTATATAAAAAAAAAAAATTAAAGGACTAAGCTCTTCTCGGGGCCATTACAGGGCTGCGTAGCTGTGTGCTTGCACTCACACTGTTTATTTCCGAACATCTGTGCCATCATCTTTGGTCGAGCCTGTGGAACAGATGAGGTCATCTCTTTGGATGTTTACATAGCTGAGAAATAATCAAAACCAATGCACCAGAGATGGACTCTCTTTCCCAGAGTTTGGAGCTCTTTTGCCCTTTTCACATCACCTCTGAGTTTGCTCAATCCGGCAGCAAATGGTTGTTGAATTAATTCATGAGCATAATCGGTGACCAACTTTTGCCAGTCTTGCCCCTTCTCTCTCAACAACACCCCCCATTTATACGCATGTGTTTACACATGTGCACACACACACCCATGCACACACACACGTACACACAGCTGAAAGCACAGAGGAAAGATGAGCAGCATGACCTGGGATGACCTGGGTTCTACTCTGGGCTCCACCATCCACCGCTCTGGAACCTTCAGCAGCTCCAGCTCCCACCTGCCACCGGGGTGAACTCTCCTTTGCTCTTCTTCTCCTTGAACCCCTTCTTTTACCTCCTATCACATGTGGGGCAAAGCCCACAGATCCGTCCTGTCCTGGCCTCTGCCTACGTTTCCAGAATCATCTGTCCTCACAATTCCATCAAAACACACCCCACTGGAAACCATCCTGCACCACGTGGTGGCTTTAACTTTGGACATGCTCCTCATCTTTTTTCGTCTGCCCTTTGACCAGGCTGAATGGCAGCACCTCCTCTGTGACACTATAACACCCCCCGCGGACCCTGGGTTGTAGCCGCAGTTGACCCAGAGGCAGGGGAGGGTCGGCAATGAACACGTTGAAGGTAAGTGATTGTGGCTTTCTTCAAAGTGGGGAGGACCGTGCTCCGAGGCAGTAGGGTCGGGGAAAACATCTGCCATTAGAGATGAGGTTCCTTCTTGGTCCCTACACCCTCAGGCTCTTTATCTCCTTTCAGAATTTTTTCTTTTTTGTTCCAATCCTGTTGTATGTGATACACGCAGGACAGTGTTGGTGGCAGGAGGTGGTGCATGGCTGTGTCGTGCCTTACCTGGATACTCCCGACGCCCTCGGGGGCACCTCTTCTCCCAAAGGACTATTGTCTCCGCCAATCTCTCTCGGGAAGCAAACTCCTGAAGGCCAGTTACTCCGGAAAGGCCCCTCTCTGTATCCACGCATCTTCCAGAAAAGGCCCCGATGGAAGGAATCCAAAGACACTTGAAATGGAGAAGGAAGCCAGAAAGGGGTTGAGAATCGAGAAGGGTGGCCCCTGCACGCCCAGACTGTGGGACCAGTCCCAAGCAAGTGGCTGGGCCAGAGCACGACTCTGCCTGCGGCTCCGAGCCAGAAGGGGGAAGAGTTGGCTGGGAGGGTCACCCCAGGGAGGGGCAGGGGGGAGCCCACGGGCAGTGGAACCGACGACATTTGTTGGTGGTTTCTCGATGAGCCCGTGGCCCTTTACAAAACTCAGTCCACGGGAGGCAAGGCTTGCTCACGGCCCTGCTTTCAATAGTGGGGGAAGGTTTTTCTACAGGAACTGGACATTCTCCTCCCGGGCTGGAAGGAAGCTGACTTGGCCAAACCATGTCCTTGAAGTAAGCTCATCCTGACCCTTCCCAGCCCAGCCCTAGAACGAACCACTTCAGCACCAGGCCCTCCTGGGAACGTCTCCATATATTTCTTCCTGGTCACGTATTCTAGGGGGACCCGGCTGGAATCTCCGGGAAGGGCAGACATTTCTTAACTTGTCTGGTGAGCTAAGTGGGGAGGTTCTCCCGAGAGGCGTCCAGGTGGATCACATCCTGAGGGAAGAGGGAGGTCAGTCAGGGGAGAGGCACCTGAGAGCAAGCAGGAGCCTAGCACTGGCTTCGTCTCTGGTCTCTGGGGGAGGAGGGGTGACTAGAGCTTAGAGAGCTTCCCACTGAAAACATTCTGCAACTATGGACCATATAGTCTTCTGAGTAACACAGGGCCCCTCCACGGAGCTTTGGAACTGTGTTTGCAGGGGATGGCGGCTCGCAGCTCTGCCCTTGCAGAGGACCGAGGGGTCCCAGGGCAGGAGCTGGGGACAGACCACAACAGTGGAGGCGAGGTAAGCACGAGCATCCCACGTAAGCAGACTGGCCAGTGCCTGCGGGGATGCCTGCCCCATGCTTCCACAGTCCTGGGAAGACATCTGCAGAGGATGGGCTTCTTGTCCGAATGAGAAGAGGAAAAACTGATGAAATCTTAGTTATTATGATTAATAGAAGCACACCAGCACCCACAACTTTGTGAGGCTCGGGTAACTTGGAAGGCAGAAATAGATACTCATTTTATTTAATTACTTTTGATTGCCCATCTGCCTTCCCTGATGAAATATAAAGCCACCTCCTGAGAAAAATCCGGAAATTTTCCTGCTGGATCTATGGTTCTCAACTAGGGGTGCTTTTGCCTCTCAGGGGACATTTGGGAATGTCTGAAGGCATTTTTTGGCTGTCACAATTAGGAAGACGCCAGTGGCATCTAGTGGGTGACCCCACACAACAAAAACTTCCCTGGCCCAAAGTGTCGATAGTGTTGAGGTTAAGAGACCGTGTTCTAGATGTATATGTTATCATTGATTTGGAAAAGCTCTTTATATATTAAGGACATTACCATGCTTTATTATATATGTTGCAAAACCTTGCTGTATTTATTTGACTTTTGCATTGAACTGTATTTTTAGACCCACAAAAATATAATTTTTATATATCCAAATCTCTCAATTTTTAGGTTATGCCCAAAAACATTACTTCTATTTTTGATATTATAATATTCCTAGCCTAAAATTACACAAATATCCACCTATTATCCTGATGTTTTCATAGTTTTATCATTTGTTTTTAATGATCTGAAATTTATTTTGTGGTAAGATAGAATGGAGGAATCTCAAATTATTATTTTCTTTACAAATAATTATCCTGCTGTTTCAGCAATGTATACTGAATGAACTCTATCCTTTCTCCAATTTTGAAATAACAAAATTACCACATTCTAAATCTAAATATATAGTTAGGATTATTTCTGGGATTTCTAGTTTGTTCTATTGGTCTGTATATTGTGGTGACAGCTTTGCTGTAGCTTTTTTATTGCAGATAATAATTGTGTCTAGGTCAAAGAAGAATCACACTGAGTTTGGATCAGGAAGGATATTTTCTGTGTTAATTTAGAGAGAACTGATGTTTTTGCAAAGAGTTTTTTCATCCAGAAGCATTCTGTTTCTCCATTTAATTCTTATGTCTCTTGGTATAGTTCGGAGGCGGGGGGGTGTTTAAAAATGTCTTCTCTATGTTTCCTTTAAATTTATTGTCAGATTTTCCATATTTTTGGTGTTTTAAAATATTTCCCCGTTATGTTTTAATAGCTTATGCACCATAGGAAAGATATTGCTTTTGTTTTTTTTTTAAAGTTCATTTTGTAGCTGGTTTTCTAAATTGCCATGGTTAGCAGTTTTTCAATTGATTCTTTGTTTATTTTCCAGGAATCATGCCCAATTACTGGTCTTGTGCCTTTTTCTTTCCTGTTAATGCTCTGGGGACCACCCTCACTCTTAGGAATTAGAATTGCTTTGAAGTCCTGACAAAAGTCCAAAATTTCAGAGACGAGGCACTTCCAGTAATATCTTAAGAATATGCAGTGACTTGAGGATGCCCACTGCCATCTTGTGCTGTATGCCCTGACTGTGGGGCGTGCTGTGTTTCCAGAGTGGGAATGACAATTGAGGTGAGATGTTTCTCTATTGAAATGCAGAGATCTTAGTTCTGTAATCCCATGAGCTGCATGTATTCATGTAACCATCACCCAAGTCAAGATATAAACATGTCCCTTAACCCAGAAAGTTCTCCCACTCTCCTTTCCAGTCTTCCTTCTCCCAGAGGCAACCGCCATTCCAATTTCCATCAACCTAGTTTTGCCTGTCATAGAGTTTCATACACATGGAACCATGCAGCACGTCACCTTCCGTGCCTGGCTCCTCTGGTAGGCAGTGTTTGAGATTCGAGCACATGGTTCTTCTTTACTAGCAAGTAGCACTCCATCTTAGAAGCATACCGTTGGTTCATCCATTCTTCCATTGGCGGACTTTGGGTTGTTTTCATTTTTTTCCACCGTGATGAGTATAGTTGTTAGGACTATTTCTGCACAAGTTTTTCTGTGAACATACGCTTTCATTTCTCTTGGGTAAATGTCTAGGAGTGGAATTCCTGGATCATTTGGCAGGTTATATATTTAACTTTATTTCAACATTTCGGTCTTCCAGGTTTACCAATTTGGAGAGGAGGCACTTCTGGTACTACCTGAAGGGTATATATTGACTCAAGGATGCCATTTTTTTTTTAAGATTTTTTATTTATTTGACAGAGAACACAAGTAGGCAGAGAGGCAGGCAGAGAGAGAGAGAGGAAGGGAAGCAGGCTCCCTGCTGAGCAGAGAGCCTGATGCGGGGCTCCATCCCAGGACCCTGAGATCATGACCTGAGCTGAAGGCAGAGGCTTTAACCCACTGAGCCACCCAGGCACCCCAAGGATGCCATTTTTGCTGTCATTTTCAACTTTAAAAAGTTGCAAAAACTAACTCAAAGAATTCTTGCACATATTTTATATTAATTATTCACCAGTAGTTTACACTTCGCCCTATGAACTTTTCCCTTTTTTTCTGTCTACCTGTATTTATTATCATATCTGTATGTGTGTCTACATGTTCATCTTTTCTGAGTTGTTTAATAGTCATGATAATAGTGAATCAGTTTGTAATCACTAGCTAATTCCTTTCTGAATAATTAGCAAAAGGGATCATTTGACACTTTACTGCTAAATAGTTCAGTGATGCATCTAATAATGGTCTTATCCACTGCGTGGCATTCAATTTTCTCAAGAGTTCTGCCCACTTAAGTTTCTGGTCATTTTTTGTCATTATTCAGTGTCTTCAAATAACCGTTTTCTGTAAAATATTTTGTCCAGAGTTTATCATTGTCTCTGTCGGGGGGAGTGTTGTCCTGAAAAGCTGTTCTACCATTAAAGGAAACCAAGTCTGCCTTTTGAAGTTGTTTTTGACCAAACCTTAGTGAAGTACAACTGAAATCTCCCAGCAGAGTACTGATGTTCCTTCCCTCTGCCGTCATCATGGCATGGACCACACAGCACACGTGGTTACCCATGAGCTCAAAATACATGTTCTCCCAATTCAGAGACATTGAAACCCGGAAGGCTCATTCAGTGATATTTACTTCCTGTGGGATCTCAGCATTTTGTGATAATAGCATAGAAAAAGCGTCCCATTTCATCTTATCTGCATTCCTGTTTCTAGAAGAACATGAGATGCCAGACCCCAGTGAACCACCTGTGTTGAATCAATGTCATAACGTAGGATCTTCCTTAAAATCATGGATTAAAACCTGGTTGGTCCTCGTGGATTGTTCTTTTAATTCAGCGTTTGAGTTCAGATAGCATATTACCTGTGGTTCGTGTGTTTCCATTCAGAAATTAAACTGATCTGTGGTTTTCTCCTTTGAGGTTTCCGTGTCGAGTCTACGTGGGTCGTGTTAATTGCAGAAAGTGGTCGTGGTAACTTACTTCCTTACTTTCTTGGGGGGGGTTGTTCAGAGAGTAGAGAAATCATCTGTGCTTTGGGGCTTTGAAATGCTCCACAGGGAAACGATCTGTGTTTGGATTTTTTTTTTTTTTTAATTAAAGAGCTACTCCTACGATGAGTTTTTCAAACTTTCAAGGTTATTGGTCTGAATTCATATTTTTTTCCTCCTTGTGAATAAATTTAAAACACAGTAATTTCCTTAAAGATCACAGGCTTCACCAGAATCATCAAATCTATTGGAATATATCTTCATATGGTTTTCTCTTATTCATTTAGAATCCCATCTGCATCTACAGTGGTGGCTACCTTAGTAATGCTGGATATTCATGTTTACTTTTTAAATTTTTATGAGAAATGAGGATTTAGAGTGGTTGTGTTCTCTCAATTCCTCAGTGCGTTTGGTGGGGGGCAGGGGATAGCTTTGTTCTTATTTTTTTCCATGAAGATACAGTTCTTGTATATATGTATATATACATATATATACTTTAAATTAGCTTTCCAGTTCATTAAAATCTATGTTGCTATTAATTCCTTGCTTCTTTTCCCATATGTTTATTTAATTATGCATTCTCTGACTTTTTGTACTTAGGACCAATTTCAATTATTTTGATTCCTTTTTATTTTATAATGGATATGGTAAATGCTCTAAATTTTCCAATCACTTTAGCTTTGGCATATGTTTTGGTTGAATCGTGCTGCCTTTTTTATTTCTAAAATAGTTTTATTCACACATTACAGATTCTACTCAGTCATTATAAAAATGTGGGTGAGAAGTATTAGCATGAATGGGTGCTAAAGAGATTTTTAAGCAAAAATACTGGGTTACTCTCTGGCATCTACAGAATCACCCTATTTTTATCCATATATTTAGTGGTTCAGAAAGCATCAAGTACTTGGTAAGCGTGTAAAAATATTTTTTGTGGGTAGATATGTATCTGAAATACTTATCAATCAACTCTAGTAAGTACACAGATGGTTAATTAGATATGCACAGGAAAGTTCGAGGGAATAATAATCCAAGACAGGAGTATGTGCATAGGGCAGAATTATTATTATTGTTTCAAGCACTTTTCTCTGTTTTACTTCTATTTGTCAATTTTCCACAATTAGCAGATAATAGATTTTTTAAAATTATTGTCATTTGATTTTGTAAAATGTGGCTCTTCTTTGACCCAGAATTTATGTTTGTAGGAATTTTGCCTAAGCAAATAATTCAGGATGTAGCAAGAATTTAGGAATAACATTGATTCAAATCAGTGTTAAATTGATTCAAATCAATGTTGTAAATCAAAACTCTTCCAACAGTCTTCATGTCCAACAATAGCTATGCATAAAATGAATCACAGGGTGGCCTTACACCACGGACCCAATAACATTTTGTCATAAAGTCTATTTGTGTGTACTGACACATTTGGACAAAAGGACACACTCTTAAGTGAAGAGAACTGTTAGCAACATATGAAACACAATGGTTATACTTAGAAATTCACAATTAGATATCCATAAAAACATCTATAATTACATGGTATGATTTTAACCATTTATTGCTGAGCTGTCAGTATTATCGTGGTGTTTTATTCCATTGTTAATGCTTACCTTTTTGTTTCCTACAATAAGCTCGCGTGTCTTATGTTATTTTTTAGAGTCGTGAAGGATAAAGAAGTTGAGGCAAAACCTGGATGGTCGGTAATTGAAAGCACGTTTCTCCCGGAACCCCTGTTTGGGGGGAATTAAAACAACATTGTTTTTCTGGAGACTCTCATAAAACTTAGATAAAATAGCAATAATTAAAATGGCAAGGGGAAAAAATAACCCTCTGTGGAATTTTTATTGCAAGTTTCCAGAAATAGAGAGTGTGTGTCTGTTTATATGAGACCTTTCTTACTGACAAACTGGGGAAGTTTTAACAGACCAGACCCAAGCACTAAGACTAACAGCGATCAAGAAAGAGATGCGTCCTTCTGCGATCCACGACCAGACACCTGGGGTCTTGCTGCCGACTGATCCGCAGGTGCACCCCCACACTCCCCGCATGGACCCCGACTGTAGCACCATCCACAGGGGAGCAACAGCAGTGAACGGGTCAGAATGTGGACCCGTCTGGATGAGAAGTGGCTTTCGTGAAGTCACTATAGAATCAGGGTGAGAGTATCGTGCCCCTGTATCGAGCTTACAAACCGTTAATTACTTTTAGAAAGTCATTTGGCAGAATGCATCAAATGTCTATCATTTGGAGTGATACCTATTTGAAACTAACCTTTAACCATATACGTTTGTGCTAGAAGCTCCCGCTCTATGTACAGCGAGGAAGAATTAGGAACTAGTTCTCATCGATGCCAGTGGTGCTGACCGTGGGCCATGTTTTGAGAATCAAGGATCTGTAACACTGCCAAGGATCTATATGACTACAATCGCTCAGCTACAAGGACTTTTGTCATACATACGTATACATATTATCTTAAGCAAGATACTCCGCTTTACTCAAATGGAAAGTGAAGAGAGCCCCTACCTAAGAGTGTTGAAAGGATCCCAGGAGCTACTGCATTGAGTTTCTGGCAACCGTACCGGGCACACGGCTCTTCTAGAGCATCTGCTCTTGCCTCCGGTAGAGACTGGGGATGCAGTCTTTGTCCTCCCCAGTGACCCGTTAAGCATGACCTTCATCATAGGCGGTGGATTAGCAGAGTAGACCGAGGACATTTGGGGACGGTGATAATAAGAGTTTACGTTTGTTGAATCGGCCGGGTTTGTCTGACTCTAGTGCTCTCACTCAAACCACTGTTTCTCTTGGGGCATTTTTTAAAACATCTTTTCTAAGCTTTTGCAATCAGATCATTTGTTTTGCCTTGCAGATTTTGTTTATTTGTCAGAGAGAGAGAAAGAGAGAGAGAGAGAGAGCACAAGCAGAGGGAGCAGCAGGCAGAAGGAGAAGCAGGTTTCCCGCGGAGCAAGGAGCCTGAGGTGGGGATGTGGGGCTCGATCCCAGGACTCCAGGATGAGGACGCTAAACCGACTGAGCCACCCAGGTGCCCCTGCAATCACGGGGGTGGCTCCCCCCTCCAGCTCTATCCCAGCCCTCCACAGACATAAGAAAGACCCTTAAATTTTCATCTTGGAAGGAACAATGTTGTATCTGGCCACAGGAAGAAAAATGCAGCTGTTGATGGCTTATAAATTCCCCCGTAGAGTTGATCAGCAGTTCGTGGTGGTGACAGGACACGTTCACAGTCAAAAAAGCATTTGGAAGAAAGGACAATTCTCCCAATGAGCAAAACCGAAGCCGGACAGTAAGCTTGCAGCATCTGGGTAAAATCAAGAAGTGACTGGCTTCCTTTTGTGGGTATAATCTTACAAACTTCTTAATGCCTCTACGAGGGTCAGATGGGAGGATGCCAGCTATGTCTGTATTCTATGAATCAAGATATTCTTTCCATGTAGCTTGGCTCTGGTGGGATTTGCTTCTACGCACGAGTGTATTTGACATTGTCTAGTGTTTCAAAGCACGTTGAACAAGCAGGGATACGGTGGGATTAAAGAGAGATCTGGATGCGGCCTTTTCCCTTTGTGTTTCATAATGAAAATCTGAATTCCGCTTTCCCAGCCACGTGGTGATGACTTTAGCACAAAAGGCTCTCGCCAGGCAGGAGGTGGCTTCCTGGGCTGAGGGACAGCACTCTCGTGGAAAATTAAAAACAAGTGCTTATTTTTAGCTATGAAAATATAATCATTCTTGTGCTCAAATATGCTTTACATTACCTGGAAGAGGGTTTATTGGCACTGGGTCTTTGTGTAACTGACGAAACCACTGTGTGCCATAAAAACAGGCTGATACGAAGCACAGTCCAATGAGAACAGGCTGATGGTAGATACAGAGCAGAGGGAGGCTCTTCCGGGGGGTGCAGACTGGAGGGGACCCTCCCGGTGCGACCTGGTTAGGACAAAGGCCCTGTTGAACCCTTGGGAAAAGGAACTCGAAGTCGGAGGAATGATGACATTTACAGCCAGTGGGATCATTTGTCTGATCTGCATGGTGAGTTGTCTGAGAGATCTCGCATGTGTGCTCTCTAAAGTGCCTTTCTCCAGGGAGAGAGCCCCAAATTCCTAAACTGAGAGGGTGGAGAAAACCTCACAGTGATGCTTGGAGGCAGAGGAGAAACAAGCTTTTTGAAACAGGTTCACTGGAGCGAACCCTTACCCGAGGTCTCCAAGGAAAACGGGTTCGATCAACTGAGGATGCATCTCTCAATGTTCAGAACTACTGACTCGATCCCTAGAACCTCTGGGTTTCGTATCTGTAGCTCCTGGAAATGCTACTCCTCTCATAATACAGATGCATTATCGGAGGACGTAAGAATTAAAACAATCAACACGAAGACTCCTCTGGAGAGTGTGGGGGTGCATCGGCCACAAATATTTCCCTCTCCCTGCTCTGGCATTTGGCTATGATGATCTAGCTCCCTCGTGAACACCTCTGGCCAAATCTGGGATCTCAGGGCAAGCCCGGCCCTCATTGGATAGCTCCTTCCAAGACGAGATCTTGCCTGGGTCCCTCTGACCTCTTTCTCCTTCATTCCATGAAAAGCCTGGCCTGGGCTTCCGGGGACCAGGACCCTCTCTCGTTCATTGTTACTATTTTGTTGCTGTTGTTAGTCACAAGCTCTCTTGCCCGCGGACAAGGCACCAGGGAACCCGGGGAAGAAATCCAAAATCTCATGCCCGGGCAGGAAGACGCAAGAAAAGAAACCCGGAGAGATTCGAAAAGCAATACTGAGATTAAAACCTGACATGCGTGAAGACGATTTCCTCCTCCCCAGAAATGTTTTGATCAGCAAAATCCAAAGCTTGTCCTTTGAAATGACTAATAAGACAGATCAATCTTAGGCAAATCGGATCGGGAAAGATGAAGCACGACTCACATTAAAAACCAAACGTAAAAACCCACCCAGATAAATAAGATGTTTGAAAATTTTAACAGAGTACTATGAAAAATGCCACAACACATTTGAAAACAGAGTTGAAGCAGACCATTTTCCTGGGAAATGTAAAATCAGAATGGGTCCAAATTCCCAAGTTCCCACACACAGAGGCTCTAGGATTTCTAGATTTGTTTACACTGTCGTTTGCAGAATTCCAGTTCTTTCCCTCTACTTCTCATGCCTGCTGGGCGGCTCGGCCCGACACCCGCTCAGGGTGCTGCCCGTCTCTGCTTCTTCTCTGTGCAATTTCCTTCCTATAAAGGGAGCACCCAGGAGGCGAGCAGAAGGGGCACGCATGTCACCGGGGTGTCATTGGGCCAATCTGCACCTGTCCCCGCCTCACACTCTTCAAGCCCCATCAAGGACCAGGAGCATGTGCCACCACCTCTCAACCATTTGCTGTTTGCCCACAAGGTGTCAGTGACCCACGCATGAGCCCCTGAATCCTGACTTCACACATGCCCTGCCTTCTCCGCCTGCTCACTGACTTGACTCTATCTCCCACCTGCAAAAGGAGAGACTCCCTGGTGTAGAAAAATGGCTAGAAGGACACAAGGCAACGTGTTAAGTGTGCTGATCTCCCGAGGCAGGATTACAGATTTTCTTTCCCGGGTGTTAATTTTCCATGGTGAGGCGAGATTGTCTTTTAAAGATAATTTACTTTTTCATTCAAAAATAAAACACAAATGGTCTCATTAAAAAAAAAAAAAAGATACTACAAAGGTATGTAATACTGTTTCCTTAGAGGGAGTTAGTATCCAAATGAATCTTTCCTGTGAATTTCAATCTCTCCCTTGCCCTCTGTGTGTGTCTGTCTCTGTCTCTGTGTCTTTTTGTGCTTTGCGTGGAGGAGGGCTTGACTTTCTCACTCTCATTATACTACATTTTTGTCCTGTAAATAATATTTTTCTCATTTAACAGGTTTTGAAGACCTTCATACAGTGGTCCACATAGACCCTTTATTTTTTTATCTTTTATTTTTTTGGTAGGCTCTGAACAGTCTGGTGTATTTATTCCAGATCTGACCTGTTTCTCCACTTCTGCCTATTACCCACATGGCTGCACCGAACTTACTTGTCCTTTGACGTCGGCCGCCTGCGACGCTATCTCTAGGGTAGACCCTGAGTCAGGAACCTGCTAAGCCATAGAATGTGTACATTTTTTGGCCGAAATCATATTGTGGAGCAGCTTTGGGAACTGGCAGTCACCAAAGCGATGAAGAAAAGTAGTCACTTCTTTACAACATCATCAAGATTGGATACGGGAGCGCTGGTTAATTGGATGAGTAAGAAAACTACGAGGTTTTGTTCTAACCTGCATGTTCTCATTAGCGGGGAGGCTGAGCATCTTTCCCTGTGTGTGTGAGTCATTGGTACCTCACCTTTGAGGACCAGGACTACCTGTCCATGACTTTTGTCCATTTCCTCATTAGGATTCTTTATTCCTTTTTGAAACAAATATTCTTCTATGTTCTGAACATTAATTTTACTGTGGGCTGTGCACCCAGCAGCAATGATTTCGGGTACCACCTAGGGCCATCTTGTCTCAAATGCCAGCACCTTGTTCTGTGACGTTTGGCCCAAGGCAGAGAAGCAGAGACCCCTGACAACCCCATCTGCTCTTCTGTGGGGTCCCCACCAAGCATCCTGACGACTGCCCTCAGCCACCTCCCTTCCCGCTCCTCCAGCGTCTGCTTCCCAGGCTTGTCCGTAGCTCCAGAGTCCATCTGTCCTTCCAGTGGTCCTCCCCACACCCGCTTTTGCCCACAAGTCCTCCTCCAGTCTGAGCCCATAGCATAGTCTTTTCCCCTTTGGGGAATCCTTAGTCTTTTTCTTTTTAAAATTTCACTTCCTGTTTCTCAACCAGGGCACCCGGGTGGCTCAGTTGATTAAACGACTGCCTTTGGCTCAGGTCAGGATCCCAGGGACCTGGGATAGAGTCCACATTAGGCTCCCTGCTCTGCCAGGAGTCTGCTTCTCCCTCTCCCTCTGCTGCTCCCCCTGCCTGTGCTCGCTCGCTCTCTCTCTCTCTCTCTCTCTGCCAAATAAATAAATAAAGTCTTTTTAAAAAATGCATTCCATCAGGGGTATCACCCAGAGAGAGATCCTGCTGCAAAGTCTCTCGTCTAAATTAGTCATTATAATCAGGTCTCTTCCACTATAATAACAAGAGCTATACGTTATGATGAAAAATTCATATTCATCTGCAAAACAGCCCTGTAAGGTAAAAGCTATTTTTATCCCACTTTGCATATAGGAACTATTTTAATACTCAAAGCACACAGTATTTATCCTTCCTGCTGCACAAAACATTGCAAGAACATCCCGCTTGGTTGACATTTTGTGGTGGCCGGCCCCCATAGGGAAATGACAGACTCTGAACACCAGACCCGACCATCCTCCCTCCCGAACCTATTGGCGAGAGCTGGGGCTACACTGTGTCCCCGGCACCCTTGATCCCCCGAGTGTTTCATCTGTCTGAAGTCATGACTCCCCACCACACCCTCCAGGGAAAGTGCTCTTATGGACCCCTCCACGCCCCACCCCCCCAACTCCTTGCACCATCCCCAACAGCCCCCCAGGCATGGAGCAGGTAAAGCAACCACACAAAGCTAAGGGCGCTGGGGCTGGGAGGGTCAGGACTGGAACCCAGCCAGTAGAGCCCTGGAGTTTTCTCCTCAACCACAAGGAGGCAAACCATGGCTGGTTTTGCACGATCCACAAGCTTAGAGTGTTTGGGGAATTTTTCAGGGCTTGTGAAAACAAACAAAAGCAAAGAATAGCACGTGACAGGGGCTGTGCATGGCCCACACAGCCTGAAGTGCTCAGTGTCTGGCCCTTCACGGGGAGGAGCTGCCAGGCCCTGCCCTGAACCAGGCCGCTGCGGGGGACGGGGAATGAGCCCCAGGCCAGCTTCGATGACCTTGCAGTCGGGAGCTCATCCCAGAAGCGTGTTTGACGGTGACGGCCGTGGCAGGGGATGCTGGCGTTTGTGCATGAAAATCCCCATGAGACAGGGGACTCGGGTTCAGGTCATTGGTTTGGTTCCACAAGTTCCTTTACTTTGTTGGATCCTAGATTCGAAGGACTGCGCTCGTCTGCTTAGGCCTTCTAGGAATATGTGGCCCCTTTGAAACTCAGAGAGCATCGCCACCACCAGATTTATCCTCAGATTCCCAGGGGAGTACAGAACATAGAGGGTTTAATATGCATCAGGCTTGTCAGAAACACTGAGCCCTGAGTCCAACGCAGAGGAGGTCCTGAGGCCAGAGGGGGTGATGCCTTGACGACCATGGTGTGCATGATCCTCGGTCATTCTGCAGGTCCCTTCTCCCTCTGAGTAATGGGCATGTGAAGGATTGGGGAAGGAAGACATGTCTGTGTCCTGCAGCCCTCCCCCATCTCACCTCTCCTCTCCCGGCTTTGCAAGACTAAGTTAAAATTAAGACAAAGAAATCACTCTGTTATCAACATAGTATCTTTCCTCGTCGTCGATTTGATCTAGAGATATAAATATTGACATAGACATTTCCAGAGTTGTGGTTATACCAAATGTACAACGTTTTATTCTGCTTTATTTCACTTGACGTGATAACATGTGTACTTAACATTTGCTGAAAACATCTTTTTAGTAATTACATTATATTCTAAGGCAAAAACCGAGCATCATTGATTAACTCATTCAATTAGTGTTGGAGAGGAAAATCGTTAGCAACATTGTATGGTTTTTAATAAGACTTCCATGAACATCCGTAAGCACAGAGGTTGTAGGATGATTTTTCCGATGGTAGCATTCTAGAAGTCGTCACAAGGCATGAATCTGTTTCGAGTTCTTCTTTTGCATCACTAACACAGCTCCCAAAAAGGTGAAGTTTATTGGACCTTTTACGCGCAAACACGAGTTTTTCTGTTTCGCTTGTTTCGTGCATGTTTCTCAGTATGGCAACTCTCCAAAAGTATAAATTCTGTCCATGTGATTGTTAAAAATGGTATTTTACCGGAGAAAGCATCATGGAGAGTACACTTTGGAGCCCGAGACCTTGACATGAATTTCCTGGAACTTGCCAGGTGTGGGGTCTGTAGGTAAGTCATTTACCTTCCCCTGTGCCTCAGTTTCCTGGCCAGTGACATTCGGAAATATGACACCTGCTTGGTGGGCCTTTTGTGAGGATTAGAACTAACAGAGGTAAGGAGAGGAACTGCAGGGTCAGCAAACCTTCCAATTTCCATCCTTTGATTGGCCGGCCATGGCCACCCTGACTTGAGCCATCTGATCATGACCATAGGTTCTTTGAGCTGAAAGTGTGAGTTCTCCTTGAAAATGTTGGGAGTCCCACCTGTGTAGGCTCTTCAGGTGGATGAGAGCAGGGAGGTCAGCAGGTGAGGCCCCCAGATGGCTCTTCCCAGAAGGCGTATGGGGCTATAAGCATCCTAAGCAGAAACCTGTCCCTCCCAGAAGATCGGGGACAGCCTGCCACACCATGCAGGGGGTTCTGTGAGCCAGGGGCACAGGGAGAATGCTTGAGGAAGAAAATATTAGAACTCTAACTTATATTGACTTTTAATTTAAGGAAATTAAAAAAAATAAACTAAGCTAGACTACTATTTACACACAAATCCTGGCATTCTCACTTGGCCACATGCTAACCACTCAGGGACATGAAGACTCTTGATGTAAGAAAGGAAGTTGCACCAGGAGGAACGACTGAGCACGTACGTGCTCACGTATCTGTCACCATTTTTTTGTTGTTGTTTTGTTTTTGTTTTTTTAAGATTTTATTTATTTATTTTTTTTGACAGAGAAAGACACAGCGAGAGAGGGAATACAAGCAGGGGGAGTGGGAGAGGGAGAAGCAGGCTCCCCACCAAGCAGGGAGCCAGATTCGGGGCTCGATCCCAGGACCCTGGGATCACGACCTAAGCCAAAGGCAGATGCTTAACAACGGAGCCACCCAGGTGCCCCTATCTGCCACCTTTGAACATGCATTTCAAGAGTCCTTGCCAAGCGAGTTCAGAGATCATAATCTTAAGTGTTCAAAATTTTGTATCTGACGCAAGTACATACATAATCCCAATCACGATAGGGTTATAAATATGCATAGAGTTGTGTTTAGTGAGTACATAGACGATGTTGTCAGTGTGTGTGTATAGAAACACATATAACTTATGTGTCAATGGAAAGTATCCCATGTGCCAATGCATATGTAAATATATTATTTTGCATATACATATAATGTGATGAAAGGATATTTTGTAAAAAAATGTTTCTGGATAGAATTATGTGTATCTGCAAAGGCTTATATATGTGGGTCTGTGTCTATCCCACATAGTCTGTAACCACAAAGGTTCTTTGATTTCCCTGCAGCAATATACTTGGAAAGTTTTCAAAACTGAAGATGTCTGGGAATTTTTAGCTTTAAGTAGATGGATATTCCAAATTCGCTCTTTCTGCGATGCTAAATGACTCTGAGGGCTTCATTCAGTGCGTATTATAGATGCATAATCTGCTCCTTCGAAATGAAAATAAAGTTTTAACAATGATCAAGAAGGTAACAATTTTTCAGAAGAATCTCATATCATGGAGAAAGCACAAATAATGATGTTTGGTTAGGAACATGATGTTTGGAATCATTTTCATTGTTAGGCAGTTTTGTTCCTAAATATAAGAGAGTTGCCCACAACATTCAGGTCTGTGGGCTCTAAAAACATGGAAGTGGAATTTTCTGGTTAATACGAACTACCTACAGTGGGCTTTGAACCCATTAAAAACACGCGAACACCACACCCTCTTGGGATAAATTTGCAAGAGCCCCTGATTCCCGCAAGGAGCATGTTAGTCCAATTCTTTTTTTTTTTTTTTTTTTTTGTAAGGCATAGTTATTTTATTTATTTATTTTTTTTAGATTTTATTTATTTATTTGACAGACAGAGATCACAAGTAGGCAGAGAGGCAGGCAGAGAGAGAGGAGGAAGCAGGCTCCCTGCCAAGCAGAGAGCGCGATGCAGGGCTCTATCCCAGGACCCTGAGATCATGACCTGAGCCTAAGGCAGAGGCTTTAACCCACTGAGCCACCCAGGTGCCCCTGTTAGTCCAGTTCAACAAAGTACCATGCATAATTAGTGAACCCATCTAGCCCATTTTAGCCAAGGACACACTGATTCCTTTTGACCTTTCAACCTTTGTGAAAGAGCGCCTCAGTTCTGAGAAGCATGAAGACAAACTACCGAAGATAAACTGAATCTAGAAGCGTCTTCGAAAGACCGTGTTAAAGATGTCGACCAGTGTTTTCCAGAAAGGATGCATCTTCTCACAAAACATTGTTGATATTCAGTAACGGGACTGGCCATATTTACAGAGGGCAAAACAAGTTGTACAACTGAAACGTAATGTTAAGAACTTGTCGATTCCTCTCTTCTTTATCCTGTAAAAATGTCTTTGATGTATAACTGGCATATATTAGTAAGGTAAGGCATGTAATCTGTAAACACATACACATGTGCTCACATATAAAATTTGTGCACACACAATCTCAATGTGTGTGTATATAATAACACAATGCATGTACATATATGTCTGTGCACACATACGTATGTGTACACACACACGTGTGTTATATACTTAAATGTTTTTAATGTTTGGGGAGAAGATCAAGGATGTGTTTGGAAATCACTGTTTTCAGTAGAGCAGGTCGGAAAAGACAAATGCTTTCCTGAGTACAAGTGGGTAACTCGCTGGGCACACAGCTCAGTTACGGGCTTTTATCCATCACTTTCCCATTGAGAGACATCGCGGCAACTGTTCCTGGTGTGTCAAGGTAAAGTAAAGGGAAGACCAAACTCTGGGCTCTTCCTCTCACTTTCTCCAAGTCTTGATTAGTTAACCACTTAGTTCTGAGGTCTTGGCTGGTGACAGCACCATGCTGGGCCTCAGTTTCCTTTTCTGTGAGATGCATGTGACCCAGCTCTCCCGTCCCGCTGCTTCAGAGGTCACGGGGACCGAACGCTGTCCCGTGTACAGAGACTTCCCGTGAACTTCTCCTCCTTCCTCCTGTCCATCAGGCGAATATTTCTCAAAGTCGAACTCTAGAGCCTTGTCAAAACTGTGAACTGTGAGTTGGAAACGAGGAAAATACAAATGATGAATCATCTAGCAAAGGAATGTCATGCCCCGTGCCTCCCGCAATTAGGGCTTCTAGCACATTTTATTTTTCTTGATTTCTCTAATCATCTGCCGTGCTTCTGTAATTAGCTGGCTACTGTTCTTGAATGAATGGAGAAACTACTTGCTGAAGGCAAAGACTTGATAACAGTCGCACAGAATAGTGGGGCTTCTCTGACAGATGCTGTTCTTCGAGTCCAGGGCTGGTTTTTTATGCATCCCATACACCAAGCCCCTGCAGGAACATTCTGAAGACTCGCCTGCTTGCTGTCTGTCAATGACCTTGTAGAGCGTGTATTATTAATGGCAGAGATTGCTTTCTGACCTCCTTGCCATGATCCATTTCCATCCATTAGGACATTACATTATCCACTTCGGCAAAACATGAATCATAAATGAAATATTGATTTAAAGAAATCACCCACTGCTTTACATGAAAAACACAATTCCTAAAAAGTAAAACTTCTTCTAAACTGAAGTGAGAATTCATGCCATTTAAAGGACCCGGGGTAGTGCAAAGACCCGCGGTGATCAAATAAATATGTTCATATGCAGTTTCCTTTTATGATAACGTTCTTTTGGGGATCTCAAAATCATCTGCTCTTTGAATTTATCATTATGGCATTGCATATATTTGGATCAATTTCTGTCTTTTATTAAAGCAAAAAATTGCATGTTTTTAAAACCACGTATCTTCTTTCTTGCTGTGCAGTGGAGAGATTAGGTCTCTGTTTCCAAAACAAAAGTGAAGACCATTCAGCAAGGGAGCAATTCTAGATTAAGGCACTGTTACCAAACGTAATGCAGTGTCTTTCAATAATGTTCATTTTCTTTGTAGTGTAATAAAGGGAATTTGATCCTCTGTGACAAGTGAGACACTAGATATTTGTAAAAACATAAACTTGTCTCTCTAAGTGGGATAATGTGAGACAAATATTTGTATCTATTATGATAGATGATCAGCTCTCTTGGACGGGCTTCGCCCCAGCATCTGAGAAGGATTATGGCTCAGCCAGGGAGGGGCTGTCTGTCCTTATAAAAATAAAGTAGAGTGCTGAGAAGCAGCATCCCTGAACAGAACGTTACACCAAAAGG
This sequence comes from Taxidea taxus jeffersonii, assembly GCA_003697995.1. Taxonomy (NCBI): domain Eukaryota; kingdom Metazoa; phylum Chordata; class Mammalia; order Carnivora; family Mustelidae; genus Taxidea; species Taxidea taxus. The sequence goes on along the minus strand of ML104890.1, from coordinate 131,146 downwards.
ATGCTGATTAAAAGGAGGGGTGGTGAACTTGGCCATGTGCTGACCTCACTTTCAAAGCTTGTGGAGATCCTCAAACAGAGAAAGAAAAGATGATTCACTCAAGGTGAAAACGTGTCATGGGGAAGTCGATCTACAGCTCATCTACGCCCGTGCTCATATACCACCCCCTCCAAAGGAGCACGCGTCGTAGCTGGTGAGCTCACTCCCATGCTGAGACAGCCGGGTAAGGGCACCGTCAGTATGGATGTTCGTGCCCGATTTCCCCGAGTCTCAGTGGATAGTATATGAATGGATGTCCTGATTCATGAGCCCCTGCCCAGCGAGGATCTCTGTATTCTGGTCCCTCACGGACACTCGTTTCCTAAGCATCTGACGTCCCAGCCCGGCCAGCTGGAGATGTGAGCACCCAGCCCCACAGGGAAATGCTCTATGTCAGCTGGGCTTAGCACACCAGTTGGGAAAAAGAGGGGGCGATGTAAGATTCTCTTGACGGTCTCCTTTGACTTAAAAATTCTGTCAGTTTTCTCATCCTCTTGGTCAAGTATATACCATTAGGAAATATCTCTGTGACTGACTTTGGCCGGTGAAACGTGAGTGGAAGGGAGGCAGATTATGTGTGCTTGCTTTGAGAAAGAGGGCATGAAGGCATTTTAAACTCAGTACTCCATGGTTTCTCACGATTTTCCTGGGAATCAGAGTAGTAAGTACCTGGGCTAAAACTCAGTAGGAGAGGTTGAGGGGTGACTCTCCTTTTGCAGAAGGTGGACTGCTATAGGTGGGGCTAAGGTGTTCCTGTTAAAGGGGCTCTAAGGGAATGTGGTGCCATGAGACTATTTAACAGTGGAGTGCATCAGTACTCAGGACCCAGGTAGTCCCCTGATACCCTGTAGGGTAGAACACTCACCTGCAAGAACAATGCACTTTTGGATGCATGAGATGGTTTCTAGGGGCACTCAATCAAAATTAAAATTAGGGCTTCCCAAGAAACTTCTAACTTGAGAACCATCTAACTTAAATGTATTTTAGTCTAAACTCGGATTTACTTAGTCTTAGTCTTAGGCTCGGATTTACTCCTTCAAAACCCCTGAGGCCAGGACTTTCATTCTGTCCCACAAGTGGTCCATCTCATCAGTGGATAGCTTTGCAAGATGAATTGATGTTTATTTTTGCCATCGTCCTGCTCTCTGGGGGTTTCAAAAAGAGGTAGAACTTTTTCACTTTGATAGACCCCTCACTATTTGATGACATGGTCATGAACACTGTCCCCATTACCCATTCTTCCTCTCCCCATTGCCTCTACATGGCTGCCCTGCCTTTGGTTAAAATTATATTATTTAGCCAATGATTAATTTACAAAAGTAATACAATAATCTACTTCTATAAAACTTAAAACAATAGAAGCATATCTAAAATAAAATGCTAAAATCCCCTTTTATTACCTGTCTTCCCCATCTCTTTGGAGGTAAACATTTTTTGTAATAGTTTGGTGCATAGTCTTCCAGATTTTGTTCCATCCTCTATGTACATATACAAACAGAGAATTTTTTTCTTATTTTTATATAAATGGAATGATAATACAGGTTTATATATTTCCACTTATTTGTGTATTTCCATCAAACATTTGTTTTAAAGATATTGCTATAGCTGAACTTATAAAGATGCCTCATTCTAAGTAATGGCTGCAGAAGTGTCCCATAGTACAACTGCACCATAATTTACTAACATTCCCCTATGGAGAGCCATTTAAGTGGTTTTCAGTTTTTCACCCTTGTAAACAATGCTGAAAAAAACATATCTCTGTATGCATCTTGGTACGTATGTTCAAATATTTCTTACAGGATAGATTCCTAGTAGTGGAATTGCTTTTTAGAATGATATGGAAATTTAACTTTTATAGAGTCTATCTTAGTGTCCTCCTCTTATCTGTGCAGTCTCTATGCCATCCTAATTTGCAGACCCATAAGTAGCACATACAGTTGTCCAATTTCACACAACAGCATACTTAGCCTAAGGTGATATAGACAGATACTGGTTGCAGAAGCAGATTGCTACCAGTATAACAGCACGTAAGATATATAGCTTTGGCCCCAGGGCCAGACAGCGGTGAGTGATATATGGAGGCTGGAGAGATAGTAACCCACATTACACAGTGGTGAAACATCTGGTCAGTTTGTTTCTCGGATAACTTGGGAAGCAGACAGTACACCAAATGAGCTCCTGACTTTAGGCAAAGAGACTGGGAAACAGAATGCTAACAGCATTAAGACTTGGTTGTTACTGATTGCATTCGGCAAGGTACTAAGATAACAGGATGAACTCATAAAAATATCACCAGTTTAAAGAGATTGAAGGGACTGATGTCTAGAGATTCCTGGATTGAAAAATGGAAGATACAACTATTCCTCATCTCCAGCTCTTTGAACAACAAAGACCAAGGAATATTCAGCCTTGTCCAGTGGCAATGAGCACACTTAGCACTCTAGGGCAAGCACTAAGAAAAACCCAACATCATGTATACAGCATTCCTGTAAAAATGCATAAACTGGTTGTGCTGGGACTGCATAATCAGACAAATCCAGGATCCCAAGAAGAAGTTGCTCCATCAGTCTGAGGTGAAGTATGTAAGCAAGACATAGGAGACTTCCCAGACAGATCATGACAGGTAAGTTGAGAAAGAAAGAAACTTTGGACATTATGAAACAGAGATTTTGAGATTTCTTGCTATCATAGAATAACTTAGTCTAGGTTGGCTGATACAGGAATGATAATAATTAAAGTGTTCAAATATCTTCAAATTATGATTTTTAAAAATAAATTAATTTTGGACTTTATTAATTATTCATGGTACGTTCTTAAGGGTAATTATTAAAAATAGAAGTAAAATATATAACATCAATTCCAGTAGGAAGAATAAGAAATAAAGTCTCAATCACATTAAAAACAAAAAAATTTAAAAATGGGAAAAAATCATAAAATGAAAATATGAGAAAGAACAAGGTGGTAGAAAATGGGCAAATATATCAATATAGCAATGATAAGGATAAGTGGTATATCAGACAATGATAAACCAAAAGAAAGTTGTATCAATTGCACCTAAATTAAAGGTCAATAAGACAAAATAGGCTTTAAGACAAAAGACATTACTGGATAGAGAGATTACGTACATGGTAATAAAAGTATTGATTCACAAGAAGATGCAACAGTTCTTAACATGCATGCGCTTAGTAACACAGCCTCAAACACAGAAAGCAAAGATTAACAAAACTACTGGGAGAATTTGACAAACTCCTCATTTTCATGATCTATTTAAATACACCTCTCTCAGTTACTCACAGGTTCAGTTGAAACATAAACTTAGAGAAGGCATGGAAGAAATAGAAAATATACATTCTTGTCAAGCAATGAGAACATTTACAAAAATTGATCACAGGTTGGATTGTAAAGCATGTTTCAACGAAATACAAAGAAATGGTGTCATACAGGTCATGTCCACTGATACAGTACATTTCAGAAGTCAATATAAATAAAGAAATTGATTTTCATATATTCTGGAAATTTAAGATATACTTCCTATGTACTCTTGGGCCAAAGAAGAAATAAAAATGAAAACTTGAAAATGTCAAGTCTGAATGACAATTAAAATATTACACACCAAAGGGCACTTGGGTGGTTCAGTCAGTTAAGTGTTTGACTTTGGATTTCGGCTCAGATCATGACCTCAGGGTCATGGGCTATGGGCTCAATGGGGAGTTTGCTTGGAATACTCTCTCTCCCTTTCCCTTTGTCCTTCCTCCTGCTTGTTCTCTCTAAATAAATAAATAAATAAATACAATCTTTAAAAAAAATACCACATATCAAATACATGGAATAGAGTAATAGCTGTGTTTTCAGGCAAATATCTGACCTAAAATGTTAATTTTTGAAAAAAAATTATGCAAATTAATAAAGCATAAAATAATGAAATTAGGGGAAAAACAACTGAATACATGGAAATCAAATAAATAAAATCCAAAGAATCATCAAAGTCAAAAGTTAGCTCATTGGGGCACCTGGGTGGCTCAGGGGGTTAAGCCTCTGCCTTCGGTTCAGGTCATGATCCCAGGGTCCTGGGATCAAGTCCTGCATCAGGCTCTCTGCTCATCAGGGAGCCTGCTTCCTCCTCTCTCTCTGCCTGCTTCTCTGCCTACTTGTGATCTCTCTCTCTGTGTCAAATAAATAAATAAAATTTTTAAAAAACATCTAAACAAAATACCAGTAAACTGAAATCAGCAACATATAGAAAGATACAATGAAAGTGTTGGGGTTATTCCAGACATTTAAGTGGTTTCACACTGGAAAAAATCTATACATGTAAATGCAGAAGGAATGACGTAATCAGAAATTCACCATCGTGCAGCTTCTAATGAAATAGCGTGTCTTAGCAATAATCTATCAGTAGACTCTAAAACCAGTAGGTGAGAGATGGTTGGAAGTTTGGCACAGAAAAAGGAGGCTGACACCATCTGAACCCCAGGGATCAATCTTAGCTTGACTTAGAGCAACAATGGACCCAACAAGGGGGCACAGAACCCCCTGGGAAGTCTTCTTAACAAAACTGATCCTGCATTGAGAACCTTGTATCTTAACTATCAGTTCACAGGCAATACGAGGGAAAAACAAGATAGATGATGGCATAGGGGAACGGTCCGCCAAATTCCTGACCTAGTTTCCCCAAGCCAGTGACGAAAAGAAAGAAATATTTTTGTAGAATAAGAAAAGAAACAAAACAAAACAAAAATGTCCTTCAGGGACATTCTGAAATATTTATGGGTGAAACAGCATGCCTTTTGTCCTACCATAATCAAATAATGGATATAATGGAGGGAATAATTGAAATAAGATGAACAAAATACTAATAGTGTTTGACACTAGATCCTGGGCACATGGAGGTTCATTTATACCATACTACTCTCACACATGTTTGGAAATTTTTATGATAAAAGGTTTAAAAAAATTAAGTGTCATTACTCAGAGGATCAGATTAAAAAAGGGGGAAATATGATTACCTTGATAAACACCAAAAACATTTATTAAAAGTCAATATTCAAGCATGATCCAAAAAATCCTTAGTATAGTAGAAATAGAAAGGATATTTTTATATCTGTTAAAGGATTTCTATTTTTAAAAAAACTATATCAAAATATTATACTTACTGCTAAAATGTTAGTAATCTGTTCAAAAAGGAACCAGACAATGATACCCATTATCACCACTTCTTTTTTTTTAATCATTTTTTTAAGATTTTATTTATTTACTTGAAAGAGAAAGAGAAACAATGACAGAGTTGGTGAGAGAGAGCACACACAGATAGGAGAGGGAGAGGGAGAAGCAGGCTTCCCCTGAGCAGGGAGTTTGGTGTAGGACTCCACTCCAGGACCCTGGGATCATGGCCTGAGATGAAGGCTGATGCTTAACCAACAGAGCCACCCAGGTGCTCCTCACCACTTCTTTACAAAGGTTTATTGTATGTACTAGTTAGGACAAAAAATATATACCGACATATATACTGTACACATCCATATGCATACTCACACAAACAGATAAATAGTCTTTAAATTAAAGTGTTAAGTAAGGATTTGAAAAGTAAGAAAGAAAAGTATCATTATTTAGAAATTATGACTGTCTATCTATAAAATCCCAAATAATTGACAGATAAATTGTTAGAACTGATAAAAGAACATTTATAAGATCAATATACAAAACAAGATCGCTATATAAAAATTCATTGCAGATTCTATAGACAACAACTTAAAAATGTGATTTTCAAATATGATTTGTAATAGCCATGTGTGCACATACATCCCATCCCCTAGGAATAAATTTAACAAGAGATTTGTAAAACTTGCATGAAAATAGTGATTAAATTCTGCTGTAAGACATTAAAAATGCACATATTCCTACCCCACCTTCATGGATACCAAGTTTCAATATTAAAAAAATGTTGGGGCGCCTGGGTGGCTCAGTGTGTTAAAGCCTATTCCTTTGGCTTGTGTCATGATTCCAGGGTCCTGGGATCGAGCCCCGCATCAGACTCTCTGCTCAGCAGGGAGCCTGCTTCCTCCTCTCTCTCTGCCTGCCTCTCTGCCTACTTGTGATCTCTGTCTGTCAAAAAGATAAATAAAATCTTTTTTTAAAAAGTCAACTCTTCCCAAATTAATTTATGGATTTAATACAATTATAATCTGAATATCCATAATGTTCTTCCAGGAACTTGTCAAGCTGACTTTAAAAGTATTCTCAGGAATAGTTCCTGAATAAAGAGAAAACAGTGGGGGAAATTGCCATATCAAATAAAACACCTGTGAAGTTACCCTCAGGTGATGTGGACACAAGTGTAGAGAAACTGACCATTGGTCATAATAGTGAAACCAGAAACAATGCCACACAAACACATCTGAGGTACACAGCAGATAACCACAGAAATGACAGATATGACAGAACAGTCAGTGGTTCTGGAACAACTGATTATTCTTGTGAAAAGAAATGAAATTGAATTCCAATCTCATGCACAAAAATCAATTTCCATTAGATTTAAGTCTAAAATGGCCAACACCCTTAAAAGAAAACAGAAGTAAATACTCTTATGATCTTAGGATACAGAAGATTTACTTAAACAAGACAAAGCATTAACCCTTAAAATAGTTCATCGATTCAATTGCATTGCTATTAAGACATCACCACGGTTAGAGTAAAAAATAAGCAACAAAGGGGAAAACCATATTTGCCAAATATAATACTTGAATGCTTAACCAGAACAAAAAATCCTATAAATGAATATGAAAAAAATAGGCAAAGTCACCCACGTGTGTGCTTCTCCAGCTTTAAGGAACATACATATCCCTGTGTTTTAATGGAAGCTGGCTCTGAAACGGGGACTGAGATTCTGCATTTCTAGCAACCTTTCAATGCATCTGCGATCAGCACGTTCAATGGCAAGGCAACAAGAAAATCAACAGAAGACCTAAATGAGAATTCATCAAAAAGGAACCACAAGGGGCTAATTAAAAAAAATGAAATTATGCCCAATTTCATTAGTTGCAAAATTTGAAAATTCTGACAATTCCAAAGGTTGCCAGGAGAGTGAATTAACAAAAACTCACACACAGATAGTGGAAGTTGGCTTTTGTTTGATTAGTGAAGGCCCTTTGTTTATAGAACTAATAAATTGTTATTTACTAATATAATAAAATATGATATAGCAATGAAATTAATGAATTACATATGCACAAAACCACATGAGTACACTTTAAAGTATAATTTTTGGAGAAAAAAAAGAAAATAAATTATAGAAAATGCAAAGTTAGGCAATTAAAAAAAATAAATAAATACTATATTGCTTGGGGATGTGTATATATAAGATACTATTTTAAAAAGCAAAAAAAAAAGTTAGAATTATGGTCAGCTCTGGAAGAGAGGCACAGATAAGGAAGTACACAGAAGGTGCCCATGGTTGTAGTAATATTCCAATGATATATGTTATGTTCTGCTTTCACAGATATTCCTGTAATTAATACATTTCATAATATATGTCTGCTACTTATATCATTTTTGTATGTATCCTATGTTTATAAAAACAAAAATTTAAATAATATTATGAAGTTTATTTGTTTATACAGAGATACAGTTATATTTACATTGGTGTGTGTCCCCAACTTTAGCAAAACTATTTAAAATTATTTAAAGTAGGAGATTAAGAGGCACAAACTCCCAGTTAAAAAGTAAATAAGTCACAGAGATGAAAAGTAGAGCATAGGGAATATAGTCAATAATATTGTGATAATGTTTGATGACAGGTGGTGACTCCATTTATCATGGTGAGTGCTGAGTAATGTATAGAACTATTGAATCAATAAGTTGTTCACCTGAAATTAATATTATACTGTATGTTAATTATACTTCAATAAAAATAAAAATTTTTGGTGTAAAAAACACTTCAACAACCATATACCTAGTTCTATAGAGATTTAGATCTAAACACTCACATACTCCTAGGAAGAAAAATTTAAGTGATACTTCATAAAGAAAAAATAGATTCATTTTCATAAACATTTAGTGCAGAAACCTATACTTTATCCTCAAAGAGTTAGATATAGAAAAAGGGGGAGGAGCAAGATGGCAAAGGAGTAGGAGACCTAAAGATCATCAGGTGCCCGGAGGTCAGCTAGTTATCAAACCATTCTGAACACCTACAAACTCAACAGGAGATCAAAGAGAAGAGGAGCAGTAGTTCTAGGAACAGAAAAGGGTAGGACCTTTTGTGAAAGGTAGGACCTGCAAAGAAGTGACTCGGAGGTGAAACAGGGGAAGAGAGACCCCAGCGGGAGGGGCCGGCTCCCAGCAAGCGGTGGAGCAGCAGAGCACAAAATCAGAACTTTTAGAAGTCTGTTCCACTGGGGGACATTGCTCCAGAGGCTAAGCAGGGGGGCAGGGGGGGCTCATGGGGACAATGTGGTCTCAGGACCTAGGGGGTCACAGAAAGACTGGGGCTGTCTGAGTGTGGCAGAGATGCCAGGTATCGGAGAGGGTAAGCTGGCTCCAGAGACGGAGCCCAGGAGTGGGCTCTCAGCTTGTGGTTACCTTAAACCATGATTGGTGGCACAGTCGGACCACTACTTTTCGAGCAGGGACCCTACAAGTGGCAGATCTGGGGAGACTCACCTTCCTCCTCCGGGAGCACTAGGCAGGAATCTGATGGGTTTGGAGACTCCAATTGGGGCTGTACGCCAGAGATAGAAATGCTCGGTCACAGGCTGGGTGAGCACGTAGCATGACCTGATCGCTTTTCTCCGAGGTTGCACTGAGAAGCAGGGCCCCAAGCTGTTGGCTCCTCCTGGCCCGAGACTGGGAGGCCAACATTTTCATTCCATCCTCCAAAGCTCTACAGAAAGTGCTCAGGGAACAAAAGTTCTCGAGAGTGAACCCGAGCACATGACTTAGCCCGGCCCCTGGCAAGGGCAGAGCAATTCCACCTCTGGCAAAGACATTTGAGAATCGCTGCAACTGGCCCCTCCCCCAGAAGATCAGCAAGAACAACCAGCCAGACCAGGTTCACTGATCAGTGAGAACTGCGGAATTCCAGAGCTAGGGTAATGCAACACACAGAATTCATGTCTTCCCACCATGATTCTTTAGTCTTTCAAAGTTAAATTTTTAAATTTTATTTTTTTCTTATTCTATTTTTTTTAATTTCCCTCTTTCCTATTTTAACCTTTTTAACCTATTTTATCTTATCAATGCCTTTTTAAAAAGTCATTAGCCATCAGGGGGATTCAAATCAAAACCACATTGCGATACCACCTTACAGCAGTTAGAAGGACCAAAATTAACAGGACAGGAAACAACAAGTTTTGGAGAGGTTGTGGAGAAAGGGAAATCCTCTTATACTGTTGGTGCGAATGCTAGGTGATGCAGCCACTTTGGAAAACAGTGTGGAGATTCTTTAAGAAATTAAAAATAGAGCAACCCTATGACCCTGCAATTGCACTACTGGGTATTTACCCCAAAGATACAGATGTAGTGAAAAGAAGGGCCATCTGTACCCCAATGTTCATAGCAGCAATGGCCACAGTCGCCAAACTGGAAAGAGCCAAGATGCCCTTCAACGGATGAATGGATAAGGAAGATATGATCTGTATATACAATGGAATGTTATGCCTCCATCAGAAAGGATGAATAACCAAATTTTGTATCAACATGGACAAGACTGAACGAGATTATGCTGAGTGAAATAAGTCAAGCAGAGAGAGTCAACTATCATATAGTTTCGCTTATTTGTGGAGCATAAGGAATAACACGGAGGACATGGAGTAAAGGAGAGGATAATTGAGTCAGGGGAAATTGGAGGGGGATATGAACTACTAGAGACTGTGGACTCAGACACAAACTGAGGGTTTTGGATGGGGGTGGGGTGAGATGAGCCTGGTGGTGGGTATTAAGGATGGCATGTATTGCATGGAGCACTGGGTGTGATGCATAAATAATGAATCTTGGAACACTGAAAAAATAAAATAAAGTTTAATTATAGTCATATTCTATCCCTTCATTGTATTTAACCTTATTTTTGTATGCATATAGGTTTTTCTTTCTTTAAGACTTTGGGATACAGTTTCTTCTAACAGATCAAAATATACCCTAAATCTAGCATATGGCTTTGTTCTAGTCTCCAGCCTGATCACATTCTTCCATCTTTTTTTTTTCCTTTTTCAACCAACTTCTTATCTTATCAATTCCTTTTTTAGTGCTCTGTGCTTTGGTGCTTTTTAAATTTTCATCTTCACAGTCATATTCCATCCCTTCATCGTGCATACCCTTATTTTTGTGTATATATATGTTTTTCTTTCTCTAAAATTTTGGAAGGCATCTTCTTCTAACAGATCAAAATACACCCTAAATCAAGTGCATGGCTCTGTTCTATTCATCAGTGTAATTATATATATATATATATATATAGAGAGAGAGAGAGAGAGAGAGAGAGAGAGAGAGAGGTGTGTGTGTGTGTGTGTGTGTGTGTGTGTGTGTATGTGTGTGTGTAATTTTTTTTTCTTCTTTCTTCCCCTGAGTTAGTTTCAAGTATCTTCTGATTTGGTCATTGTATATTTTTCTGGGATCATTGCTACCTTTTTTGTATTTTGTTTTCTCATTCATCTATTATCTGGATAAAATGAAAAGGCAGAAAAACTCACCTCAAAAAAAAAAAAAAGAACAAGAAGCAGTACCGATGGCTAAGGATCTAATCAATATGGAAATTAGTAAGATGTCAGAACTAGAGTTCAGAATGACGATTATCAAGGTGCTAGCTGGACTCAAAAAAAAAGTATGGATAATACTAGAGAATCCCTTTCTGGAGAAATAAGAGAACTAATATCTAACCAAGTTTAAATCAAAATAGCTATTAATGAGGTGCAATTAAAAAATGGAGGCTCTTACTGCTAGGACAAGTGAGGTAGACGAGAGAATTAATGATATAGAAGACCAAATGATGGAGAATAAAGAAACTGAGAAAAAGAGAGAAAAACAACTACTGGACCACGGGGGGAGAATTTGAGAGATAAGTGATACCATAAGATGAAAAAATATTAGAATAATTAGGATCCCAGAAGAAGAAGAAAGGAGAGGGCAGAAGGTATATTGGAGTAAATTATAGCAGAGAATTTCCCTAATTTGGCAAAGGGAACAAGCATCAAAATCCAGGAGGCACAGAGAACTCCCTTCAAAATAAATAGATATTGGTAAACACCCTATCATCTAATAGTAAAACTTAACAAGTTTCAGTGACAAAGAGAAAATCCTGAAAGCAGCTTGGGACAAGGGGTCTATAATATACAATGGTAGAAATATTAGATTGGCAGCAGACCTATCCACAGAGACCTGGCAGGCCAGAAAGGACTGGCATGATATATTCAGAGCACTAAATGAGAAAAAAGCATGCAGCCAAGAATACTATATCCAGCGAGGCTGTCATTGAATATAGAAGGAGAGATAAAAAGCTTCCAGGACAAACAAAAACTAAAAGATTTGCAAACACCAAACCAGCCCTACAGGAAATGTTGAAAGGGGTCCTCTAAGCAAAGAGAGAGCCTAAAGTAACAGGCCAGAAAGGAACAGAGACAATATACAGTAGCAGTCACCTTTCAGGCAATACAATGGCACTAAATTCGTATCTTTCAATAGATACCCTGAATGTAAATGGGCTAAATTCCCCAATCAAAAGATACAGGGTACCAGAATGGATAAAAAAAAAACAAGACCCATTGATATGCTGTCTTCAAGAAACTCATTTTAGACCCTAAGACACCTCCAGATTTAAAGTGAGTGGGTGGAAAACAATTTACCATGCTAATGGTCATCAAAAGAAAGCTGGGGTGGCAATCCTTATATCAGATAAATTAGATTTTAACCCAAAGACTATAATAAGAGATGAAAAAGGACACTGTATCATACTTAGGGGTCTGTCCAACAAGAAGATAGAACAATTTTATTTTTTTATTTAATTTTATTTTTTCAGTGTTCCAAGATTCATTGTTTATGCACCACACCCAGTGTAAATATCTATGCCCCTAACATGGAAGCAGCCAACTATATAAACCAATTAATAACAAAATCAAAGAAACACATCAACAATGATACAATAATATTAGGGGACTTTAACACCCTCTCACTGAAATGGACAGATCATCTAAGCAAAAGATTAACAAGGAAATAAAGGCTTTAAATGTCACACTGGACCAGAGGGACATCAGAGATATATTCAGGACATTCCATCCCAAAGCAACAGAATAAACATTCTTCTCTAGTGTACATGGAACATTCTCCAGAATAGATCACATCTTGGGTCACAAATCAGGCCTTAACCAGTCCCAAAAGATTGGGATAATTCCTTGAATATTTTCAGACCACAATGCTCTGAAGAGGAAAGCTGGAAATAACTCAAATACATGGAGACTAAAGAGCATCCTACTAAAGAATGAATGGGTCAACCAGGAAATTAAAGAAGAATTTTAAAAATTCAGGGAAATAAATGAAAATGAAAACATACCTGTTCAAATTCTTTTGGGATACAGCAAAGGTGGTCCTGAGAGGAAAGTATATAGTGATACAAACCTTTCTTAAGAAACAAGAAAGGTCTCAAGTACACAACCTAACCCTACCCCTAAAGGAACTGGAGAAAGAACAGCAAAGAAAGCCTAAACTGAGCAGGAGAAGATAAATAATAAAGATCAAAGCAGAAATCAATGAAATAGAAAGCAAAAGAACAGTAGAGCACATCAATGAAACTAGGAGCTGGTTCTTTGAAAGAATTAATAAGATTGATACACCCCTCGCCAGACTTATCCAAAAGCAAAGAGAATGGACCAAAATTAATAAAATCATAAATGAAAGAGGAGCGATCACAACGAACACCAAAGAAATACAAACAATTATAAGAACATATTATGAGCAACTGTACACCAGCAAATTTGACAATCTGGGGGAAACGAATGCATTCCTGGAGACATATAAACTACCAAAACTGAACCAGGAAGAAGTAGAAAACCTGAACAGACTCATAACCAGTAAGGAAATTGAAATGGTCGTCAAAAATCTCCCAACAAACAAGAGTTCAGGGTCAGGTGACTTCTCAGGGGAATTCTACCAAACATTTAAGGGAGAATTAATACGGATTCTCTTGAAACTGTTCCAAAAATAGAAATGGAAGGAAAACTTCCAAACTCACTTTATGAGGCCAGCATTACCTTGATCCCAAAACCAGACAAAGACCCCATCAAAAAGGGGAATTACAGACCAATATCCTTGATGAACACAGATGTGAAAATTCTCACCAAAATACTAGCCAATAGGATCCAACAGTCCATTAAAGGGATTATTCACCACGATCAAGTGGGATTTATTCCTGGACTGCAAGGTTGGTTCAACACCTGCAAATCAATCAATGTGATACAATACATTAATAACAGAAAGAACAAGAACTGTATGATACTCTCAATAGATGCTGAAAAATCATTTAACAAAGTACAGCATCCTTTCTTGATCAAAACACTTCAGTGTAAGGATAGAAGGTACATACCTCAATATCATCAAAGCCTTCTATGAAAAACCCACAGTGAATATCATTCTCAATGGGGAAAAACTGAGAGCTTTTCCCCTAAGGTCAGGAACATGGCAGGGCTGTCACCACAGCTATTCAACATAGTACTAGATGTCCTAGACTCAGCAATCAGACAACAAAAAGAAATAAAAGGCATCTGAATGAGCAAAGAAGTCAAACTCTCACTCTTGGCAGATGATATGATATTTTATGTGGAAAACCCAAAAGACTCCACTCCAAATCTGCTAGAACTTGTATAGGAATTCAGTAAAGTGTCAGGATATAAAATCAATGCACAGAAATCAGTTGCATTTCTGTACACCAACAACAAGACAGAAGAAAGAGAAATTAAGGAGTTGATCCCATTTACAATTGCACCCAAAACTATAAGATACCTGGGAGTAAAGCTAACCAAAGAGGCAAAGAATCTATACTCAGAGAACTATAAAGTACTCATGAATGAAATTGAGGAAGACACAAAGAAATGGAAAAATGTTCCATGCTCATGGACTGGAAGAACAAATATTGTGAAAATGTCTATGCTACCTAAAGCAATCTACACATTTAATGCAATCCATATCAAAATCCCACCCACTTTTTTTCAAAGAAATGGAACCATTAATCCTAAAATGTATATGAAACCAGAAAAGATCCCAAATAGCCAGAAGAATGTTGAAAAAGCAAACCAAAGCTGGCGGCATCACAATTCCAGACTTCAAGCTCTATTACAAAGCTGTCATCATCAAGACAGTATGGTACTGGCACAAAAACAGACACATAAATCAATGGAACAGAATAAAGAGCCCATAAATAGACCCTCAACTCTATGGTCAACTAATCTTTGACAAAACAGGAAAGAATGTCCAATGGAAAAAAGACCGTCTCTTCAACAAATGGTGTTGGGAACACGGGACAGCCACATGCAGAAGCATGAAACTGGACCATTTCCTTACACCACACACAAAAATAGACTCAAAATGGATGAAAGACCTCAATTTGAGACAGGAATCCATCCAAATCCTTGAGGAGAACACAGGCAGCAACCTCTTCGATCTCAGATGCAGCATCTTCTTCCTAGAAACATCACCAAAGGCAAGGGAAGCAAGGGAAAAAATGAACTGTTGGGACTTAATCAAGATCAAAAGCTTTTGCACAGCAAAGGAAACAGTCAACAAAACCAAAAGACAACTGACAGAGTGGGAGAAGATATTTGCAAATGATGTACCAGATAAAGGGCTAGTATCCAAAATCTATAGAGAACTTACAAACTCAACACCCAAAGAACAAATAATCCAGTCAAGAAATGGGCAGAAGACATGAACAGACATTTCTGCAAAGAAGACATCCAGATGGCCAACAGACACATGAAAAAGTGCTCCACATCACTTGGCATCAGGGAAATACAAATCAAAACCACAGTAAGATACCACCTCACACCAGTCAGAAATGTTAAAATTAACAAGTCAGGAAACAACAGATGTTGGCGAGGATGTGGAGAAAGGGGGACCTACACTGCTGCTGGGAATGCAAGCTGGTGCAGCCACTCCAGAAAACAGTATGGGAGTTCCTCAAAAAGTTAAAAATAGATCTACCCCATGACCCAGCAATCGCACTACTGGGTATTTACCCTAAAGATACAAATGTAGTAATCCGAAGGGGCACGTGCACCCGAATGTTTATAGCAGCAATGTCCACAATAGTCAAACTATGGAAAGAAACTAGATGTCCATCAACAGATGAATGGATAAGGAAGATGTGATATATATATACAATGGAATACTATGCAGCCATCAAAACCCCCCAAAATCCTGCCATTTGCAACAAAGTGGGTGGAACTAGAGGATATTATGCTAAGTGAAATAAGTCAATCAGACAAAGACAATTAACATATGATCTCACCGATGTGAGGAATTCATAAGGCAGGGCAAGGGGTCATGGGGGAAAGGAAGGGAAAAAATGAAACAAGATGGGACCGGGGAGGGAGACAAATCATAAGAGACTCTTAATTTCAGGTAATAAACTTAGGGTTGCTTGGGGGTTTGGGTAGGGATAGAGTGCTGGGTTATGGATATTGGGAAGGGTATGTGCTATGGTGAGTGCTGTGAATTGTGTAACACTGATGATTCACAGACCTGTACGCCTGAAGCAAATAATACATTATTTATTAAGAAAAAAAAAAGAAATTGACATATGACACTTGGGTAATCCTATACAGGTACTGATGCTTGCACATTCTTAGAGATAACAGACACCTATGTGGGCAAATACAAATGTATTTACAAATATCTACACAAATAAATTTCCATGATCCCACACAGGTAGATATATGGACACATTTGCATAATTTTAAACAAGCCCTCTATCTAGACACATGTATATAATCCCATATGATGTCAAATGTATGTATTTACATATAATCTTGTAGATATACAGAGATACACAAATATATACGGGAGCTCTATTTACATAATCTTATATCAATAGTGACACAGGCATTTTCATGATCCTATTAAGGGACAGAAGCTAATACATTAAATAATACCATGCTGAGGGGTGGTATGTACGGTGATCTACTGAGACCACTATATACTAAACACACAAAGTTATAGAGAGGGAGTGACACACATGACCTTGTAAAGGTATATTTAATGATCTCCTCTAAACCATTACTGATCTGGTAACATTTTTGTAATACTAAGTGGACGCCCACACATTTACAGAATGCTAAATGTATTAGTGCTCTGTAACTCAAGCTACATAATTCATTATATAATCCGAAACAGAATCAGAGAAAGATTTAGAACATCAGCTAAAGGTATGGATATATTTGCATACTCTTAACAAAGTGCCCATTTCACATAATCAATGTGGAAATAAGACATTTGCATAATCCCTTATGAAAATACAGATATATCTACATAATCCACTCCAGAAGTAGACTCACATGTATGTGTCTATATAATCCTATAGCAATAGATGGATATTTACACAAGTGCACATAGGAATTTCTACACAGATATACTTATAAACTACTAGATATTAAAAATATCTAGAGGTGCATGTCCATCATTTAATGATGCAAATGATATATGTATTGTTACATATGTATTTATTTACATATTTATACATGTATCTGCACATATGTGAATACATACATTCCTGCACATGTGTAGATAAATATATACTGAAGCATGATCTTATACAGATGTGGAATTGAAATCCTATTCTGCTACTGACAAAAAATTCAATTAATAATCCTGTATAGTCAGAAAATCCATATTCATAAACTCAGTGAAGCTACAGCTATAAAAGCATATATAATTGTGTAAAAAATAGATCATAACCTCTCCTGGATCCACATTTGGGTCCAAGTTTATACCCTTAATCTTGTACATAATATAGTCCCCAACATCATGCAGGTGCACACCTGTAACTCTATTCCCACTAACCACCAATACTGCATCCCTAACCTCAGCTCTTCCCCAATTTTGTATGCTGTCCCAATCTTAGCCCAGTTCCACACATTTGTACATACATACATACATGTACATACATACACAATTACCCCCATAAACTGATCCTGTGGTATTACTTAGATAGCCATACATATACCTAGTCCTCTATGTACAGAAACAGATGTATTTTAAAAAAATTTTTTAAGATTTTATTTACTTATTAGTTAGAGAGAGAGCGAGCGAGCACAGGCAGACAGAGAGGCAGGCAGAGGTAGAGGGAGAAGCAGGCTCCCCACTGAGCAAGGAGCCCGATGTGGGACTCGATCCCAGGACGCTGGGATCATGACCCGAGCCGAAGGCGGCCGCTTAACCCACTGAGCCATCCAGGAGTCCCAGAAACAGATGTATTTTTAATGCTATGTTTATATATACCTAGATACATATATACACTTAGTTCTATACATACATAATTTACTATAATAATACTTAAGCTTACATATTGTCTGAATATATATATTTCTGTACAGACACATAATTCTATTTATATACACAAATACGCAAACAGCTTTTTGTTTAGAGGAAGTTCAGTTTGTCTTGCAATTTCCCCACTGCCTTTTCTTTCCTAAAAGTACCTCTTGGATAATTTTCCAAATCAACTGGTGGGCATCTAATTCACTCTTTGGATAGGCATTACGTTTCTTTCTCGTTTCTGCCACAGCTAACAATGTTGTAATAGATACCTGTGTGTATAGATTCTTATGTACTGCGGCTTTCGTTTCTAGAGAAAATTTTCCCAGGAGTGAATTTCTGGGTCAAAAGCTATACATTATTTTAATGGATGTTGTCAGATAGCTTTCCAAAAAAGATGAACAGTTTACCTTGCCACCAGCAACGTGTAAGAATACTTTTCCCATTGCTTCTTACCAGCAACCATTATAAATCTTTTAATTCATTTTTGCTGTCTGTGAATATTTAGTGCTATTTCATTATTATTAATTCAGTTTCCATTTCCCTGACTACTGATGGATTCAAGGAACTTTTCCTATTTTTTGAACCTTTTGGAATTGCTTATAACTGTGAATTATCAATGTATACATTTTCCTCACTTCTCCTTTGGATTATTCCACACTTTCTCAATTTATAGGAGTACTTTTTGTAGTATAAGTAGTAACTTTACATTTCTATTATGGGTCTCAGTCACTTAGCCGACCGAGATCTATCATTTATTCTCTGACTGACATAAGATTATCATTTGCCCATATAAAAGTGCTTCACTTTGGACATCCACATTGATTTTGAACCTTTGGATGCCCCATCTGGGTGAGGGCCTCTCCCACCCTTAGATTGCATATGGAGTCTCAAATATTTTCTTGAAATATTTGTGTGGTTTTAATTGTTTATTTGACTCCTCTGTCTGCTTATATGTGAACTCCCATGCTTATTCCAACTGCTGCCTACCAATGTGGCATGGTCTGCCTCTTTCCTGGGTCTCTCTTTGCCCTCCTTGTCTGGGTCAAGGTTAGTACACCCCCCAAGAAACTCGGGAGCTTGCATACCAACAGCACCAGGGATTACCAAAATAGTGTCACTTCTTTCTCGTCTAACAGAGTTATTAAAACCAGACAGATGTCAAAATGTTCCACTATAATTATATTTGGAGGAAGCTTTCTTTGCATTTGAAAGATTTTTCGCCTTTTTGTGTGCTATGTTATTTGGTGCTATAATGTGTATTGGCTTTCTTTGGGAAGGGGGATTAAGATGAGTCACTTCATAAATTGTGCCTTATCATCATTTCATATAATCATCATGTTTTTGTCGTAAGTACCATCTCTTTGACATTAGCATTTCAACCGACACTGTTTTTGTTTACACTGGCCCTCGTAACTCTTTTCCACCCCTTTATTTTCAAGCTTTCTTCATAATTTTGTGTTAAATGGGTTTCTTAAAAACAGCATATAGCTGTACTTTTTTAAGAAAATATTTATTTTAATGAAAAGGGAGGCAGGGAGAAAAGAAGTGGGGGAGAGGGAGAGGAAGAAAAGAAGGAAGGAAGAAAGAAAGATAGATATTAATATAAATAAACAAAAATCACAGTAGACTTGACCAAAATCAGTTTTTAAAAGTGATAAAATGGGCAAAATCTGGTAAATCTCACTTTTTAAAGCCAGAGAAAGCACAAGTATGCAACCTTAAGAATAAAGATGATTACACATCTATAGGTACAAAGGATGTCTAAATATTGTATGACAATATTAAGCCCACACTTATGAAATGCATCTGAAAATATAGGTAAATTTAATTAACTCCCAAGAATACATTAATTACCAAAATCAACTCAGGAAAAAGGGGAAAATTTAAATAGACTCACACTCATACCAAAAAACTGAAAAGCTAGTAAAATATCTACTTCTGAAAAGGTACTAAAAGACCTACTCAGACTGTTTACAGAAAAAATTTCCAAAGTCTTTAGGGGAAAAAAAAAATCACACTTTAAAGAAACTGTTTCAGGGCATAGGGAAATATGAAACACTTCCCAATTTATGATGTGAAATCAGCAGAGCCAGCTAGCCAAAACAAGCAAAGAACCAAAAAACAAAAAAAAAGAACTACAGATATGTCACTTTTGAAAACAGATGCACATATTGCAAAAAAAAAAAAAAAAAAGAAGTAATGATTATTTGAGTCCAGTGTTAAAGTGAATACTACCTCACAACCAAGCTCGGCATATCCCAGGAAAGCAAAGGTGTTCCAGCCTTAGGAAATATATGGAAGATATTACCACATTAACAGGTATAAAGAAAAATCATCTTAGTAAATTACACGTAGAAGAAAACGTCAGGGTGCCTGTGTGGCTCAGTCGGTTGAGCATCTGACTCTTGGGTTCGGCTCAGGTCACGATCTCAGGTCGTGAGATTGAGCCCTGTATCAGGTTCCACGCTCAGCAGGGAATAGGCTTTAGGATTCTCTCTCTCTCTCTGCCATCACCTAGGCACATGCTCTCTCTCTCTTTCTAAAATAAATAAATCTTTTTTTTTCTTTTTTTTTTTTACTTTATGTAAGCTTTATTTAAACATATGATGTAACCCCACCACCCTCACCCAACCCCTCTTCCCCCCACCCCCCTCAGTTTGTTTTATGACATTAAGAGTCTCTTTTGGTTTTTCTCCCTCCCAATCCCATCTTCTTTCATTTTTACTTTTCCTACCACCTTAACTCCCACCCCCGTTGCATCTCCACTTCCTCATATAAGGGAGATCATGTGGTAGTTGTCTTTCTCCGATTGACTTATTTCGCTAAGCATAATACACTCTAGTTCCATCCATGTCGTCGCAAATGGTAAGATTTCATTTCTTTTGATGGCTGCATAGTATTCCATCGTATATATATACCACCTCTTCTTTATCCATTCATCTGTTGATGGACAATGCGATACCACCTCACACCAGTCAGAATGGCTAAAATGAACAAGTCAGGAAATGACAGATGCTGGCGAGGATGTGGAGAAAGGGGAACCCTCCTACACTGTTGGTGGGAATGCAAGCTGGTGCAACCACTCTGGAAAACAGCATGGAGATTCCTCAAAAAATTGAAAATAGAGCTACCTTATGACCCAGCAATTGCACTACTGGGTATTTACCCTAAAGATACAAACGTAGTGATCCAAAGGGGCACGTGTACCCGAATGTTTATAGCAGCGATGTCCACAATAGCCAAGTTATGGAATAAATCTTTTTTTTTAAAGAAGAAAATGTCAATAAGCTAATAAGCAATATGGCAGAAAAAAGTCTTAGCCATACATATCAGCTGTCTCCAATCAACAGCCTACACCATAAGGAAGAGGACTTGAGGTAAGAGGCCTCCTGGGACAGTGACTGAAATGACTCAGAATCCTCAAGGATGCAGTTTCTTCCCGGATTCCCACTTTGACAGCCTCATGGTGTTGGCATTCACCTTGCCGGCTCACCTGACAGTCATAATGTTACTCTGCAAAAGCAGCACGGCGCCCTAGAGAAGGACTGTTCCCTTTTGCCATGTGTAAAACAGGGAACCTTTTCCAGACAACTGCTTCATTAGCCAGAATTTCATCTCAAGCTCCTTCTTAGACCAGTTGCTGGAAATGGGAGGGAGGCTCCAAAGAAAACATGGCCATGTGGAGCTGTGTGGGTCACTGAAACAGAAACCATAGTTTTATAAAAATAAATAAGCATGCTAGTTAGGGAACCATCAGTGTCTGCGAGAGAGCTCTACCAAAACCCTGAAATAAATAGCATGTTTAATATTTAAATAAATGCTGGGAAATTAGAGGCAGGCGTCTTGAAGTCAGAAACCAGATGGGGCTTACAGTATCACTAACAGTTACCATTTTGTTAGAGACCCTAACAGCATCCAATATTATTTGAGTGCCTACTAGTCACCTGGTACTGTACTAGGTACCAAAAAATACAACAATAAGTGAGTCCTGGCTTCTGCCTCCTAGTAGAAAAAACAGTAAAAGCAAAATAACTACCAGTTATTCTAAAGATTGTGAGCTAGAGAAAAGGGGCACTTTTTCCAGAAAGTCTTCCCTGAGAGATATCTATGCTGAGAGCTAAGAATTAGAAGGATCTGGCTGTGGAAGCGGGGGGCAAATGTTCCAAGTGGAGGAAAATGCCCAGAGGACAGAAAGAGTTGTGGGTATTGGTGTCCAAAGATTGATGCAGCTGAAACATGGCAGACAAGGAGATATATACTGAAATTGGAGCTATTGGAGGACTAAGTTGGGGAATGGTGTGATACAATGCTTAGTTCAGGAAAACCATTTCTGCTACTGTTTGGAAATGGGACTGAGGAACACAAAGTTCACATGGGGATTCCAGCTTTGAGGCAGTCCTAAGTTACCCAGATGAGAGAGGATGGTGGCTGTTATGGGCTGGGTCATGTCCATTCCCCTCGATTCATAGGTTGAAGTCTTCACCCCCCCGAACCTCAGAACAGGACCGTATTTGGAGATACAGTCCTAGAAAGGCAATTAATTCAAAATGAGGTCATTAAGGTGGGTCCTCATTCAATGTGACTGGTGTGCCTAGAAGAAGAGGAAGTTCGGACATTCAAACACAGAGAGGGAAGACAAGGCTTGGGGAGAAGACGGCCAGGCACAAGCCAAGGAGAGGCCTGGAGCAGATCCTTCCCTCACGGCCCTTAGGGGAACTAGCCTTGCTGGCACCTTGATCTTGGACTTCCAGCCTCCAGATTGTGAGAGAGTAATTCCTATTGTTTGAGCCACCCCTCCCTGCTGGTCTGTGGTACTTTGTTATGGCATCCAGGAAACTAACACAGCACCCTAGACCAAGATAAGGGATAGCAGGAACATGGGAGAGCAAAGGCAAATCTACATACTGTTCGGATACAGAATCAGATGTACCAATGGGCCGTCCAGTGCAATCACACAATGAAATAAGTGGTGACGATATTGGAAGGGAAGAGACAATTGTCACTAGGGCTGGTGACACAGCTGTTGCCCTAGAGCCTACCCAAGAGCTGTGAGGTCGTAGGTCACAGTCACTGTGATTACCAGTGTTTGGACTTTCCTGAGCCATGTCTCTCCATGTTTTCTTCTTACGTACTGGAAGACCCAGAGCTGGCATAAGAGCGGTCTTTAAGGACCTAAGCGGCTGTCGTGGGGATTAGAAATCTGACTTGTTTTGTGAGGCTTCAGAAGCCTCACAAGGGAAATGGCAGAAATTATAGGGAGGCTCAAAAAAAGAAAGAAGAAGAAGAAGAAGAAGGAGGAGGAGGAAGTTATCCCGAGGAGAAGTATCCAACAAAAGAGCTTCATTGGTAATGAGCCTCCAGCCCCTGAAAGTACTGGATCAAATGTAGAGACAAAAGTGATGCTCGTCTTTAGAGGGGAACTCTTCTCTGGAGGGATTTGAGGTGAGGTGACCTCTCAGGACCTCTCCGGTGCGGACTCACTGATTCCAGGAGATGCAGTGATTTAAGGTTGTAACTTCATAGCTGTGATGATACCTCGTGGATCGCCAGTGCTGAGTCACCGCAACCTACCCTGGGCCTGGCCATCCAGTGCAGACCAGCCAACGCGGTATGCCTACAATGCACCGGAGACACCCCCTAATTCCTGGAGCTACCAAACCCAGTCTCTTCCGTAGCATTTGGTTGTGTGCCAAGCACATGGGTCATCTCTCTGTATTCTAGGTCAACCAAGAGAGAAGTTAAATATCCTTTGAATCATTATTAACATTTATCAAATGTTCAGTTTCTTTCCAGCAACATTTCCCCCACATATGGTTCCCTTTCCTATTTAGGCTCAAATTATGCTCTGGCCATTTTGTTCCCAGGTCTTACTGCAGCACAAGGCTGTCCCAAAGAGCATGTGAAATGGCTCTGCACCTAACATTCTGTAAGAGTTGGGTATGGGCTGTGACCCATGAACTAGTCAACATTTGTAAAGCTCTTCCAGCCTTCTCTGATGTTATTTCTTGCCAGGAAATTGCTTCATCACTAGATACCTGATGTTTGTGATTAGCAATAAAAATAAGCTTCTTAGAGTTGGTGTGTGTGTATGTGTTTTCAGCTGGGATTAGTGGTTGCTTTTTTTTCCTCCAGTTTTAAGATATTTACAAAGCATTCTTTATATTGCCCATAAAGTTGCAAAATAAAGCTTCCCTCCTGATGTTCTGCACACGCTTGTAAAGAAAATGTTGCTGCCACATGAGCAGCCTGTGCCTCCGTTGTGCAGTTACGGTTTGTAATAACTCTGGAAGTCACGGGCCAAGGAAGGATTAGGAGCTGATCTTCGTGCTCTGACACTTCGGCAGGAAAAAGCAGTTGCCCAAATGCCAATTTGCAAAATCCCTCCATAGTTCCAGCCAGACAGTGAGCACTTTGAAAGGGGAACAGATTTTGGTGACCATATGTGCAATTATGATTCAGCCCCATGAGGACTGAATAAACAAGTGTGTTGGCCTGTCTGGATCCCAGTGCGCTGAAGCCAGGGCAGGCTGATGCCACTGCACCCCTGTGCAGAAACTTGATCCACCTGACCCCAACTCAGCTCCAGAACTACCCCCAAGAAGGGGAGGACCACCATCAGGAGACCTCAGGCCAGGATCACAAGGTAAACACTGTGTCACCCAGACGTGTGTCATCCAAAAGGAGACACGTGGCCATTTCCTGGGACAGTGTAACTTCAGCTCACTTCCCCATTGCTCCTGCCCTCTGAAACCCTCGGCTTTTATCAGGCCTCATTTAATCCTGTTTCCCCCTACAGTCATGCCCCCATTCACCTGTGGCAGAACTACACACTACCTTTGTCTCTTTGTTCTGTTGTGTTGTGTTTTAAGGCAAGAGCCAGAAGGAAGATTCACATTGATTTCCCACCAGCAAAGGTGTTTATATAACAACACAAACCAAGGAACCGAATGAAGGGAGTTATGGTTACTCTTGCTCACCAGATCTGGCTAAAAAGCGAGCCTCTTTTGTTTTTCTCTTTGTCTAATCTTGGATTAAAAGATGAATAAGGCACCATAATTCCTCAGTGATCATTACTCTTCCTTCTTAATGACCTTAGCGAATCCCCAAATGGCCCTAGATACCCACAGCATCCTCAAGCATGTCCTCTAACCACTGACACATCTTGGATTCTGGTTCCCGTCCAGCCACATTTCAGAGAGAACACTTAACAAAGCAAATCATGGCCAAGAACTGGCTCCAATAATAACCACAGCTGTGTAGTCACAAGCAAACGATACCCTCTCCAACTGACAGCATTCAGAATCCCTGATTTGAAGGACGAAAATCAGGCCACACTAACCAGGAAATACCCTCTCTAGTGACTTTCCCTAGCAGGTGATTTCTTACAAATCTAAAAGCAAGGGCACCTGTGGTACAGCTGCCATGAACATCTTCTGTTCCCCGAAGTCTATTTATTTCCTACTGACTATGCGGCAGCCACTCCACTCCATCCGCACACATCTACCAAGCCCGCCCTCTGTGCAAGCACTGTCCGAAGGAAAAGCAGATACTAAGATGGGAAGGAGACAGAGGTGGCCTGATGCACTGCCTGGCTTCAAGAAAGCTCCCAAATTAGTGACTTGGTGATCAGAATCATTTCCTTTTCCTTTTTTAAAAAATTGTATTTATTTATTTGAGAGAGAGAGAGAGCACAAGCAGGAGGAGGCTGCAGCGGGAGAGGGATAAGCAGACTCCGTGCTGAATGTGGAGCCCTGCGTGGGGCTCGATCCCACAACCCTGAGATCGTGACCTGAGCTGAAACCAAGAGTTGGATGCCTGAGCTGACTGAGCTACCCAGGAGCCCCGACTGGAATCATTTTCAATCAAATTAAATGAGCTCAGTGCCTAATGCGACTGAGAAGTGCTAATTTCCATGGAGGGACCTTCTGAGAAACACTCCTGGAAGGCAGCTGGACTGATTGCTCGGGGAAACCCACTGGCTCCAAAGCAAAGAACACAGATTCCAGATAAACTCATGCTCCCCGTAGATCTAAAGTCACCTAATGAAGGTGTGGATTTCCGAGATAATATTCTAAAACTTAAAAGCAAATGTCTTTCTAAGCAACAGTGCTACTGAATCGCAGCCCAGAAACCAGTGGTAGCTACAGCAATGGGGTGACCGGGTCGCTGTGTCTTATTCCAGATACGGAAAAACCGAGACAAGAAGGAACAGTGGCAATAAATGCATCGCTTTTTGTTTAATGTAGTTCCTTCTTTTAAAATAGAAATAAGTTATTTGCATTCTATTCTGTGCTTATTTGAGGTACTTTTGTTAAAGGATGAAAATGCTGGGAATATTTCAGCCCCTGAGGTCATCACTACCTAAGCTGGGTGTTCTTACTGCATACATTTACTTCCACCCCTTTGCACTGCCCCCCCACTTACCCTCCCAACCCCCCACCCCGCCTTTGTTTAACACAGGAATTGGCAGAATAGGGCCCTGCCCACTGCTTGGTTTTGCACAGCCTGGGGGCTAAGAATAGCTTTTACACTTTCAAATGGTTGGGGGGGTTGAGGGGAGGAAAGAAGGTTATCTTGTGACCTGTGGCAACTATGTGGAAGTTAAATTGGAGTGCCCTAGACAACATTCAACAAACGGGTGTAGCTGTGTGGTTTTTTTTTTTATGCTATGTTAATCACCATATGGTACATCATTAGTTTTTGATGTAGTGGTCCAAGATTCATTGTTTGCGTGTAACACCCAGGGCTCCATCCAATCTGTGCCCTCCTTAATGCCCATCACTGGGCAATGATGACAATCGCCAAACTGTAGAAAGAACCAGGATGCCCTTCAACAGAGGAATGGATAAAGAAGATGTGGTCCATATACACAATGGAATATTACGCAGCCAGCAGAAAGGATGAATACTCAGCTTTTGCATCAACACAGACGGGACTGGAGATTATGCTGAGTGAAATAAGTCAAGCAGAGAGAGGCAATTATCCTATGGTTTCACTTACTTGTGGAGTGTAAGGAATAGCAGGGAGGACATTAGGAGAAGGAAGGGAAAAATGAATTGGGGGAAATCAGAGGGGGATATGAACCAGGAGAGACTATGTACTCTGAGAAACAAACTGAGGGTTTTAGAGGAGGGGAGGGAGGGTTTCTAATAAAACTTTATTTATTGGCTGCTTTTGCCACAAGACAGCAGAGCCGAGCACTTGTGAGGGAGGCCTCAGGGCTCGCACAGCCCCAGCTGTGGACTTCACAGGAAAAGTTGGCCAGCTCCTGGTTTGATCTTACCTTAATCTTTCTCTTGTACTTGGTCTCACATGTCGGTTCTGTCTGTCTCTAGCCTGGTCTGTTTCCCTTATCTCACCACCAAATCTGTCCATTCCACACTTTTTATGTCTCCCTGAGCTTCGAACTTGCACATCTGGCTACACTTACTTGCAGGTTGGCCTTCAGCATCACTGGTCCAGCCCCTCCCTACCCCACCCACCAACCTGTAGTCTTTTCCTTATCTTGGTGACTCTCACTGAGGCTATTCTCCATCATTTTATCTCTGGTACATTTTCTCCCTTCTAGAACTCTGCCGTAGAGTCTTTCCACAGCCTTTCCTGCAAAGGATCTTGTAGGCTTGATTCCAGTGACCCTCGGCCCCCATGCCCCCTTGCTCCAGGGGGCTCACCCATAATGGAGACGCATGGCCGTGTCCCTAGACAATGTGACCTTAACTCCCTTCTGCATTGGCCCACCTGAAACTCTGAGCTTCAGCCAGAAATTCTATGGCTTCCAAACATCTTTTCCTTTCTTCAAATATTTTAACACAGCTAATCAAAACAAAACTGTTTTTTAGTTGGTGCAAGTTTTTTTCTTTTCTATGGTAGACTATTTGGAAGTTTTTGTCACAGTCGTTCTATTAAAGCCACATGGCAAAGACACATCTGTGACTAATGTTGTCAACATTCCTCCTGTCCCTCAAATTTGTTTTTGTAAACAATTTTTAATTTTCCATGGAAATGGAGGAGATGGGAGGGTGCAGAGGACCATGAATCAGAGCCACCTAGTGACGGCGCCTCCCACAATTCCCCAGTCCACGCCAGGACGGAGCAGCATGTTTGACTGGATGGATCGCGTCCCTTTCTCCTTGTCCCTGCACACTCGGTGTCGGGGGAGCTATGGAGAGGCCGTGAAGGACTCAAACACAATTGCAGGGAAGAGAGAATAGGAGTGAGAGACCCTGACGATGATCCAGGAAGTAAACCGGAGCTTCTGGCATTTGTGTGGTGGGATTATCTGCTCAAGAAGGTCTGCGGAGTTGCAATCCTCTTTATTACTTTTGTATTTAAAACAATCGCTTAAATAACCAGAAAAAATGATTATTCTAAACCTCCTAGAGACCAATATGAACAGAAATATGGCCCTAAGTTATGGAGACCTAATTTGGCCATCTGACCGCCAGGAGTTACCATCCCAGTTATGTCAGTGAACGATGAACTTGTTTGGTTCTCAATGCATTAGGACCCATACTCGCCAGGGGACTGGGCAGGACTTCCCCCCTCACAAAGAGGCCACAGGAAGCTGAAACCTCAGTGAAGTCAAGCATACGGCGTGATTCCATGAGCCTGATTTGTGATCGCATGGCATGACGTATGGCGCGATGACAGCCAGCCTACACGAATTTCTCCTCTCTGCATACGCCACGTCCAAATTCTACTGCAATCCTGCTCTACCGAGTGGTCTGCTGTGTTGTTGATTCTGAAAATACCAAACATGCCATCAGTGATTCTGGGCGATCTTGAACCTGTACAGGGCTCCTCTTCTGGGAGAAGAACGCTATTCAGCCGTGAGAGGTGGATGTGCCGGTGTCTCTGGGAACTCCCAGCCCCTGCAGACACATGTGTCTGTGCACACGGTGTAACTTTTCTGCAAAAATCTACAATGAAGGATGCCTGGGTGGCTCATTCGGCTAGGAATCCCACCCTTGATTTCTACTCAGG
The DNA here is from genome assembly GCA_003697995.1 of Taxidea taxus jeffersonii. Lineage (NCBI taxonomy): Eukaryota > Metazoa > Chordata > Mammalia > Carnivora > Mustelidae > Taxidea > Taxidea taxus. Next base: position 102,613 of record ML104890.1, on the reverse strand, counting down.
TCATGAGATCCAGGTCAAGGTGATGAGATCCAGCCCTCTCCCTCCTGCTTGTCCCTCTCCCTCTCACTGTGTATACTTTCTCTCTCTCTCTCAAATAAATAAACTCTTAAATAACTCTTAAATAAACTCTCTTAAATAAATAAACTCTTTTTTTTTTAAATCTACAACAAAAGACTTAGGAGTCACCTAGATCCTGCCTTTTCACTGGTTATAAAAACCTATACTGTGACCCTTTGTCGAAATAATAATGTATACACCGATGGAGAGAGCACCATGCTCTGCAAGAACCTGTAAGCTCAGCCTAAGGAAAGCTTGAGTATCTGAGGTTTCTCATCTACGCTCCTCAGATGACCCCAACTCTTCCAGAAAAGAGAGATAAAATGAGGAAATAAGCACAAAATTTAGAGAAAGAAAGGAAAAAATGTCTGCTTAATGTCTATCTGGATTGCATGCAACTGTCAATAGTAATCATGATGGCAGCCTAACCAAACCATTCCTCTATGGATTTGTACCAGGCACCATCTCTCTATCCGCTCCTACCCTCTTTAGGATGGACTTTTATTTTAATATGTGTTGCCTCATGGTCAAAGAGGGCTGCTCCCACTCCAGCCCTGGGACTGTGTTCCAGGCAAGAAAATAAAACGCGATGGAAGAAGGGGGACAGAAATGAAAAGAAAAAGAAAAGGACAACCTGTACCAGAAATGCTTAGCTGACTTTTGCTTCTTTCTTATCCAAAATTCTGTCCTGCTGCCATCCCTAGCTTCATTGTAAATTCGAAAAATTAGTATTTCAGCCAGATGTACGACAAAGCTGGCCTCCTATTAATAATGAAGAATGGGAGAAGGGAAATGGGGTCGACAACTGGAGAGGTCTGCCATATATGTACGATTTCCAAGGGGAGCTCAGAGACAACATGTTTATCTGTAGCTATTACATAGGGATTCTGATCACAGACTGTCTGGTTCCGTGTGAAATCAAACATCTAGCTGTATTAAAACCATCTGAAGTACGTTCACGTCCAACAGATGTGTGGCGTGTTGGGACCCCACTCTGCATGCACTGATTTTAACCCGGCCGTCCTTCAAACAACGGCTCTCCGGATTATTGAATTAAAATGAAGTACAAGGCTTGTCTTATATGAGAACCAGTGACTTGTGCCAAAACACGGAAAGAATGTATGGAATGATCTATGAAAGTAAAAAGAATGATTTTGTTTTATGTGTGATGTAGTAAGAATTGTTCTGATCGAGGTCCCAAAGCTGAAATTTTTACAAGTGGCAGGTTGATCCATTAATTATATTTGAAACCCCAGAGTTCATCATTCTCGCCTATCTCTACACATCTTGGGTTTGTAAATTGCCAAATCGTGAGGGAGAGGAGTTTCAGATACATATGGAAGCTGATTGAAAATCCACGTTTTTTTCCAAGGGTGAGGTCTGGCTGACTGGATTTGCTGGGCCTTTACAAAACTATTTTTTTTTTCTTACGTCCAGATTTAGTTGAGATCCTGGAGTTCTGATTGCATCTGAAGTTCGCACAGCTGGCATTCATTCCCAGCTACCAAGGTAAGTAACACCCCTACCTGCTACCTTTCCTTCTAAGAGAACAGAAGCGCAGACCTTGAAACGAAGCAACAGGTTTCTCATGGGTCTGGGAGGAGAAACCCAACTTTTATTGAGCACCTACCGTGAACCAGACCCAGTGCTAAAGACTCTTTGCATTTTTGCAAAGTGAAATGATGCCTCAGTTTGTGGGTCCTCTGGGAAGAGAACGTTTCATGGCAAAGTGAGCCATGCCTGAAAATTTTAAACCAAGCCAAGAAGTTGAATCGCACAGCGTCCCAGCTGAACAGAACTTCTGGATTATCTTAGTGACTGAAAGGGGTCAACGCGGTCCACTGAGCTTTGCGGTCAACACAGGTCAGCTACTTCTCCTCAAGCCTTTCTGTTTTTTCCTCCTGGCGAATTTGGTGAAGTCTCTTCTCCGGTTCCTTCCACTGACACACACTGGAAAGATTTCATAGGTTGTCTTGTTGACAGATGGCCATTCCATGGACGTGTGCACGGCGGGAGGCAGCGTTCAATTTATTTTGATATTTGTAACTGTTTTTGTCCATGATTATGGGGTAAAGGCTTCGTCCCCATTTTAAATCCTCTGCCCTAGAGGCACACAGATTGGAAAGTTTGACCAGCAAGTTCAATAAAACTTTGTAGGGCACAGAAAATTCCCATGCAAATAAGGTGTTCCATAGCTCAAAAAAGAATGGAAAATTCCCCCAGTTTATTTTGCTGGTCTAGTAAAACCCTCGTAACAAGACCAGACCAGAGTAACTACAAGAGGAAGATTGTAAACCGCTTCACTTACGACTCTAAATATTCCAAATAAAGTGCTATCGAGCCATGCTGATCCAGTAGCAAATTAAAAGTATTACAAACTGCCTCCCCGCCCCCCGGAGTACAAGAGTGATTCAAAATCAGGAAACCTAGCAATGTAATTTAAATGTAAATTTACACACGAGAATTACATCAGACCTTTTCTCTTTGGGATGGGAGAGAAGAGGAACAGAAAGTTCATCATCCAGCTGGGAAACTTAAGAAGGAAAGGCCAAGGACAAAGAAGCCAAGTTACTGATTTCATTTTTCACCCATGCGGGAAAAATTCTAAAAGATTAGTAACATCCGGTGTAGTCAAGCATGTTGGGAATGGGTACCTTCGTACTCTAACGAGTGAGTGTTTATTGGTACAATCTTAATGGAAGGCAATGTAGCAGCTATCTCTGAAAAGGGAAAATACATGTATCCTACTGACCCAACAATTTGACTAAGGAAACTACCCTCAAAAATATTTGCATGATGAAGAGACTCTTCCCCACAGAGAAGAAACAGAGGGTTGCTGGAGGGGAGGGATGGGGGGATGGGGTAACTGGGGGATGGGCATGAAGCAGGGCCCATATGTGATGAGCACTGGGTGTTATGTAAGACTAATGAATCACTGACCTCTACCTCTGAAACTAGCGATCCATTGTATGTCAATTAATTGAATTTAAATTTAAAAAAATTTTAAAAACATTTGCATATGCGTGTAAATACACATAAAGATTCCTTATTTCTGTATCAGGGAGAGCCAGACAAAAGCTGAATGTCCAACAATAAAGAAATTGTGACATAAATATTGATGTATTCTTAAAATAGAGTACTCTACAGTTACTAGATAAAGACAGGAAGATGTATATGAATTGAAAATGGGACATCGAGACATTTCATTGAGTGATTAAGAAGTTGCAAAGCAATATATATAAACAATGGCCCCAAATTTTTATAAATAAACCTCTACTTGAGTGTACACACACACACACGCACACACACTTTAATAATGCTTACGTCTAGATGCAGCGGTGGGATTCATTGATATAAACGTGATATATTCGTGGATATAGACGGAAACGTTTACATTTTCCCTCTGTACTGACTGAGTTGTATTGACATTGTGCGCATACTATTGCCAAGTAAAACAAAATACTACAGATGGATGTAAACGGAATTTTCAGTGGGTGAGAAGGAACTGTTCGGGCAGGCTAAGAGAAGGTCATTGGAGGAAACACGTGACTCAGTGCCTTGGGGAGTCACTCGGGGACTCACATGGGGCAAGAGACTCTGTGTCCTCAGGAAAAGCAACCAGCTTCAGTGCCGTACAACTAACCCTCTCCTCTTCTCTGTAGGCAACAAAACAGTGTGACTCCTTCTCAGGGACCCTAATAGGAAAAGTCAGTGCATAGGGAAAGCTCCGGTTTAAGAAGCAGCACAAGACAGGAGGTCCCCAGAGACATCATCTTAGGGCACCCATGGAACCCTCCTTCAGAGACACCGGCTCTCCCCCAGCTACCAGCCCTTTGGGAACTGGGATGTCACTGTGACCTGGGTGGAGTCTCCTGACTCTTTGGTTGCCAAGGTCAGGCGTGCCTTTGAGCGTATCTTGCAACCTCAATGGTAGATTAAGCCAGATGGAAACATGGGGGTGGCCTGGGGAAATTAACCGTTTGTCATCCTTCAGAAATAAAGTTCTTTAAATATTTGTCTTACATTTATTTAGGATCTGAGCACCATAGGAGAAGGGTAGAGAAGTCCACAGACAGGCCGTAAGTAAGCTGCTGATCGTTCTCCATAGCTTAGTCCTGACTTCCGGTCCACCCACCTTGTAAGACAAGAGATTAACCACCCTCAGCGGCTCATGACACGATTTCTTCCCACCCCACTTGGTTCTCCTTTGCATGGACTCTGAGGAAATGCAACTTTCCCCTCCTGTGTCCCATGGCTCACGGTTGTATTGGTTTTCCGCGGCTGCCCAGAAAATGACCACAAGCCCGGAAGCTCCAAGTGATGTGTACTTACCATGTGACAGTCTTCTGCAGGTTAGACCTCCAGGCACGGCTTCGCTGAGCTCCACTCCGGGGGTAAGCACGAGTCAGCCGGGACTGGGGTCCCATCAGAGGCTGGACAGAGGAAAGAGCCACGTGGGACACCCTCCAGGTTGTTGGAAGAATTCACGCCTGGCTGTGGGACTGAGGTCCCTGCTGGCTTGCTGGCTGTCGGCCATGGGACTCTCTCGTGTCCTAGAGGCTACCTGTAGTTTTGAACCAAGTGGCCTGTCTCCACGCCCTTCTCACAGCATGGCGGCTTACTTATTTGGTGGTTAGGAAAAGAGAGTCTCTCTCGTGTTTATGCTCACACAGACACGCACACGTGCCTACACACACACACACACAGCAACTTGTTATCTTTACCGTAGTCTATTGGTCGGAGGCAAGTCATGGCCCCCTGTCCCCAGCACTCAAGGTGAGATGATCACAGACGTGAACACAAACCCATCAATAACGAGGCCCAGGTAAGGGTCTATCTTGGAGAGCCTCGGCACCCTTATAGATCAGGTCCTTTGAATCAATTAACTGGTCTACTCCTTAGTCTGGACGACAAAGTCAGATCGAAATTATTCCCACTCCCTACATTCGAGACACTTCTTTCATTCCTTGGAAGTTTAACGTATTTGCTTCAAAATGAGAAAGGGTTTCCAAGTGCTACGTAATGTAAGTGTTTTAGTAAAGACAAGCATTTGAGCATTGACAAGCATTGTTTCCTGACTTGGTTTTTTTTTTTTTTTTAAGATTTTATTTATGCATTTGACACACAGAGATCACAAGTAGGCAGAGAGGCAGAGAGAGAGGAGGAAGCAGGCTCCCCGCTGAGCAGAGAGCCTGATGTGGGGCTCGATCCCAGGACCCTAAGATCATGACCTGAGCTGAAGGCAGAGGCTTTACCCACTGAGCCACCCAGGCGCCCCCTGACTTTGTTTTTGAGCAATTGCTATTAATATTTATCTAAAAGTCAACTCTTTTCCCAGGTTCCATTGAAGGGTGAACCCCATTCATCTCCGTGCTCCTGACACCACTGCCAATGGGATCTCTATGAGCGTGATGTGGTCAGCCATCCATCAGGACTTAATTTTACCTAAAATCACAGGCTGCAAAGTATCATGCTTCCATTTAGAGAAATAGTGGCGGCAGCAAACAATGCCAACAGTGATCCCTGGAGAAACGAACGAGTGAGCACCCTTGATATTGGCAACTGCTCAAGAAAAGAAAGTTTTCAAATGAGGAGGCACGATGACTCATGTTTCCACAAGTAAAAAGATCATTTCTTTCCACAGAAATAAAAAGCCACTTGGCTCTCAACAAAGATCAGGAGATTGAAATTGAAGAAAACAAAATGAATAAACATGGAAAGGATATCTGGGGTCAAAGAAAAATAAATCTATTCCCCAAATCGCAAGTACCCTCAGAAAGAGAAACATGACACCTTCAGGAACAAATCTTACTTAGGCAAAGCAGGCAAAGGCTCAGCGGGGGCGCTCGTGGGGGACCTGTGATTAGCTTGGCATCACAAAGACCTCACCACTGGGGCATTTCTTTACCTCTGTGGAGCGGCAGCCTAAAATGGGGGGGTGGCATTGCCCCCTCTCTCACTGGGACCTTGTCTCCCCTTGATCTTTGTCTGCAAGGCTCTCACTTGTTGCGTGTATTTTATGTCCTCTTACACTCATGTCCACACCAGGCGCATGGTGGCGTCATACGGAGTCTTTCTCCCAGTGCTGCTGCCTAAAAGCTGAGTGAGTGTCCCCTCACCCCCGGGAGGCCAACTGCCCAGTTCCATTGGCTGGTGACTCCCCAGGCCACAGCACTTAACAGTGCTATTCGGTGACCTCAAGGATGTCCTGCTCCTGGTCCCATCTCTGCCAACCTACAGAGACAGTCACTTGAGGTCCGTAAACACATGATGCATACTGAAGAATTAAGAGTGCTGAACATGTCTCTGCCTTCAGCTCAGGTCATGATCTCAGGGACCTGGGATCGAGCCCCGCTTCGGGCTCTCTGCTCAATGGGGAGCCTGCTCCCCCCCACCCCGCCTGCCACTCTCCCTACTTGTAATCTCTGTCAAATAAACAAATAAAATCTTAAAAAAAAAAAAAGTGCTGAACATTGTTACAATAGTAATTGGCTTAAAAATTGAAAAACTCCTAGAAGAAGAAGAAAAAAAGGTTAATTACAGTGAATTACTTAAATGCATCAATTTCAGGTTACGAGAGCAAGTATACAGAAACAAAGAAACAAATAAAAAATAGGTGAAAAGAATCTAAACTACACAATGGCTAGAGAAGAATTAATAAAACATAGATGAAAATCTACATTTTTAAAGCTGACCACATACATTCTAACACAGGGTCTAGGGGTGCTTAAAGGTTCATTTTGGTCACAAAATAAATGTAACAAGTGAGAGAAGCAGAAATAATCGATATCACCTTCTTTGACAAAAAGTAATAAATAGATGCTGTGAGTTAAAAAAAAATCAGACAAAAAAATAACTGGGATCATTTGCAAATGAAAAGTTCTATGAAATAGGTTTCACCTTTTTTTTCCCCCTGATTTCTGGGAATCCATCAGATGCAAAATGAACCACTATTTTAACAGCTTTTGTTTTTAGGATTTTCTGGGACAAGTTCGTTAATTATGTGTAGACGGGGAGCAGAAATTGATGATGTATGCTTTTTTGTGAGTTTCCATAAAAACTGACATTTTGATCTGTTCTTCAGTTTTCGTAACTGTAGTAAAATACACAAAACATAGCAATTCATCATCGTGACTATTTTGAAGTGTACAATTCAGTAACCCTAAGCCCATGCACACGTTGTGCACTCCTTCTCCAGAACTCTTCCCAACCTGCAAAACTGGAACCTGCCCCCATCAAACAACTCAGTGCTCCCCTCAAACCTCTCCCCGACCCCCACCCCAGCAAGCGAGGGCTACTTGCCGTCTCTGAATTTGACCCCTGCGGGTCCCTCAGTTATGAGGAATCATACACTAGTCGTCCTTTCTGGTCGGCTTATTTCACTTGCCGACCGTCATCCCTGTTCATCAGGGGGATGTTAAGTACATTTTGGGACTACCTCGAGATAGTCATTTTTCTTACATTATCGACTATTACATATTTATTAATACACACCCTAAGAATTCGGTTTCCGTTTACGGATGAATCCCTTCTTGCTCACAATATTCTTTTAACACGTTTTCTGAGCCCAGTAAGGCTGTGTTGAATAGCTATGAATTCGTTTTGCGACGGGTGTCTCTGGGTCGTTGGCTTCCGGAGGTACGGAGTGCGCCACCACGGCACCGGCGTCTTGGCTGTCCTCTCTGGTAGGTGTTGTTACCACTGTTTGGTCTGCCCACCTTTTTTAACACTCTGGATGAGTTCATTCCTTTTATATAATCTCTTCCTAGGACATCCATTATCCTTTTCCTGATTTGTTTATTTCCAGGTTTATCTGTATTAATTCCTTTCTTGTCTGTCCTCGTGGCTCTTTGATCATTCACTTGCTTTTCTAGAGTGTATTTTCTTTGTGGCAAATGATGAAAATCTTTAAGATTATTTCCTCCTGATGACAGATTCGGCAGGCTTCCATTGATTCTCACGGGCAATGTTCTAATTTTCATAATTACTTATTAATGTATATTTGACTTCCTCCTTAACATACCACAATTCCTTGATTTTAAAAGGGCCGTTTTCAAAGAAAATTGAACAAAAAATAATCAAAGGGCCGTTTTCTCATATTTTTTAACCTTTTTCAGAATTCTTTCGTGACTTGAATAAAAAAGACCCGGGGCAAATATGAAGATTTAAATTAACATCTGTCCCATCTAACTGGTGGATGCAAAGATCTGTTAAATAATTCTTTGTGCATATTTGTATATTCAGAATGTCTTATATTTATAATAATTGAACAACAGCCTTAAAAAAAGAATGGAGTAAGATGAGACAGGGAAGGAAGTAGAGAAGGAAGAAAAAACACTCATCTCATCCAATCTACTCCTTCCACTGATGAGGTAACTGGGGTCATTTGAGAGGAAATTATCCCACAGAGCGGGAGCATTTTTAGGCAGGAGCTTGGGGAGCAAGCTGTCCATAGAGTGCATCATGGCAAGGGAATGGCCATGCCCGAGCTGGGGGCGGAGGAGGGCTGCGTGGGGGGGCCCAGGTACTCTACCAGGACCAGTCCCTGACATCGGTATGAAAATCTAAACACAGGCTTCCCGTGGTGTCTGGAACCCACAGCATCGTTCATTTCTTTGGACTGAAACACTGGAAGATCCTAGGAGACTCACCTGGGGAAGCGGACATTCTCGCCTAGCTTTGCCTTTAGAAGCCGCCATTCATTTATTAGATGTGACCGCAGCTCATCTTTCGGAGCCCAGATTCAGTAGAACATAGAACGGTTAACTTGCGAGGAGGGAGTAATGGGTCAGAGAAGTCCGCTCTGCACAAAGTATGCTGGCAGGACTGACTGCCAGTGGGGGGCGGGGGGGAGCAGGGCGTCAACACCAGGACTTGGCCATGATCCTTGGTGGCTGGACTGGGACACAGCCCCAGCTATGGGCCGCCCGCTTCGGGGTCAGACCTTGCTGCACACTGTGCCCCTGGCCAGCCTTGAACTATCTCCAAGCTCTCATCCTGTTCTCCAAGTCTGCAGAAAATCCCTTCTGGACCAGAGGACGATATATGGACTTCCAAACTACCCGAGCCAGAGGGAGCATTTAAAAAACAAGTTGGTCATGAACCATGTGGCTGAACTGACACCCATGTGGCTTTACCAATTTAATTTCTGGAAAGTAGTGATAAAAACCAGAATGTCCAGTAGGAGAGACAGGCTTCAACCTCACCCTCTCCTTAACTTGCTGAGGTTTGGGTTTTATTTTATTGTTTATTTTGCAACAGTAGAAATAAAAGTTAACCATGATCAGAAATGTATATTTTTGAAATGACAGAATGTTCAAATCGTGAGTCAACAAAAGGTTAAAAAAAAAAGAAAAAGGACTGTAACACAGCTGATGTTTTCTTTGGGGTGTGCAGCAGCTGATTCCTTGCCCTGCAGGAATTCTCCGGGGGATGCTGATGTGCACAGCGGTGAAGGTGGAGTTTCAGTCTAGAGCACGGAGCTGGGGACCTGGGTCCCCAAGAGCAGTAGTTCTGTGTAACAACCACAAGGGTTTCATTCTTGCTCACAGGTCGGTGGCATAGCCGGCGTGCCTCTCTTCCAAGTCGGAGGACAGGTTGAGAATTAGGCTCTCCATGCGTTCTCACTGTCAGACAGGGGGAAGGAGCGTCTCATACCCAGGACCTACTGTCCTCATGGCAGAGAGCAGGGGTGTAAGAGGAGAAACAGAAGACACCTGCAAGTCTCTGCCCACAACTGGCGATCGGCACACAGTCACTTTCACGAAGATCCCACCAGACGAAGTCAGTCATATGGCCACACCCACTGTCGGTGTAACTTCTATGGAAAGAGGGGTAGAGCACTGGCTGAACTAGACTGTCCCCCTGCCATGGTCTGAATGTTTGGGTCCTCCTAAAATTCCTATGTTGAAACCTACCCTCCAAGGTGATTGTATTAGGAGGAGGGCCTTTGGGGTGATTAGATTATGGGGACAGAGACCTGGGAATGGGATTATATCCTTATAAAAGAGCTCCTTTGCCTTTTCCACCGTGTGAGGATCAGTAGACATCTGTGACCAGGAGAAGGCTCTTGCCCAACGGTCTAGCACCCAGATGGCGGACTTCTGGTCTCCAGGATTGTGAGGAGGAAATCTCTGTGGCTTACAAGCCACCCAACGTGTGATGTGTTGTTACAGAAGCTCAAATGGATGAAGGCCTTGCCATTTCTGAAGGGCCAGGGTTGTGAGACCCCCCGAAGAGACCACCACGGAGACACGGAGCCGAATGCAAGCGCAAGGTTTCTTTATTGAGAGCGTGCCTGGGCACGGATCCCCGTCCAACACACCAAGGCAGCGGGTGGAGGAAGTAGGGTCCCATATCCCTTATGGGTGCAGTTTATAAAGACAAAAACCACTAAGACCATAGGTATGTTTGACCTTTCACGGGATTGGTGCTGGGGTTGCTTAAGCTGTGCTGTTTATCGGGGATTGGCTACTTTGTCGAGGGGATTTCAAAAGCAGTTTGTCCAACAGTTGAGGTTGCTGACTTGTAGGTTAATCGGTCACCAGAGTCAGGAGATTTCTAAACTGGTTTTTCTTCTCTCTTATCTGGTAAGGCCAGCTTGTGGGGCGGGAGGCTGTACAAAATGGAACCCTCTTTCTAAGATGGGATCACTTCGGTTCTACAATTTCCTCTTCCCCCCTTCCACACCTGCGGGCCGGTCGAGCCCTAAGATCCAAGGGAGCAGAGTTTGACAATGAACAGTCGGATCCAGCTCTCTTTCTTTTACAGATACTGGAAATGAGGTCAGGAACCATTCGGGGGGGACCGTAGGGCACCACATCACACACAGCATCAGCATCGAAGGAACCCAGGATGCCGAGCCGTGTCGCCAGCTTGTCCAGTGCTCAGTCCATCCGAAGAGAGCTGCTCTCTGCTAAATGTTAATGCACCAGACTGATTAAATATAGCTTTATATACTTAAGCTCTGGAGACTTGAGCAAAATTTATAATCATGAGGACGTACTGAGACGGTTAATCAGCCTGTACGTGGAGAAGAGTCAGGCCACTCATTCCTACCCGCTGACTTCATCCATCTCGAAAGCGCCTTGGCAAGGATTGCTGCCAACCGCAGTCACTGGACTTGGTCTAAGGCCCCCCTCCGGACGGAAGATGGGATGAGAGTTTGGAAGGGAAGAGGGGGTTTTGTTATTGGACTTGTTGTTGACTTTTTTTTTTTTTCAGGTTTTGTTTGTGTGAATCTGGAACATTTTCCGGATCAACATGAAAGAGCCCATCGAATAACTGAACTATACAAACGACGTGTAATTCCCAACAAACTCAGGGAAGCCACTGACAAATAGATCGACGGAAAGAAACAGCCAAGTCAGCATTTTTTAAAATTCCCCCAAAGCGTGTTTTTTCCTTATGTAGTTAGCAAGCTCTTCTAGAAGATTCCCAAACCTTTCTTTCTACCACGAAAGGTCTCATACCAGCCTTAGATCTTAGAGAGATCTTGGAGAGATGGGCTTTCCTAAATCTCTAGCCCTTTCTTCTAGAAATAGAAGTGTTGCGAGGTCAGTGCTCCTCGCAGACCGGCTGAGGATTTCGGCAAGTCTTTGCCCTCTTCTGCTGTTGAGCGTCAGAAAGCAGCAGTCCCAGGTCTGCTTGACTCCTGAGAAATGAGTTTCTGTGGTTTTCACAGAGAAATTTGGCTGGTGGTAGATGGATCGTTCTTTAGCTCACCTGAGCTCATCTTTCCGAGGATGCCAACATCGGTGCCTTCTCTCTTCTCCAGAGGCAGACGGTGCTGATTCCTACCCTCTGCCTGGATGTTGCTGCGGTCGGGAGAGCTTGCAAACGGGCGGGAGACAAGCTTGCAGCAGAGTGGAGGTGTGCGCCAACCCCCAAGTTACTGGAGAGATGTGAAGGTCAGGGGAGAGCTCACAGCAGAAGGCAGAGCCAAGACCGGTGATTCTCCTGGCGAGGCACTCTTCACCCCTTCCTGCAGGAGGGTGAGAGGCACAAGAAGGGGACCGGAGTTTTCAGGATGGTGACCCAGCTCTCTCACGAGAGGCTTTCTCCGCTATTCCACCAACACTGACCCAGAAGCAATCAAGCCTATGATCCAGCTGAATCTCGGTTCGTGAAAAAACAGATCTTAAGGATCTGAATCAATACAACCGAGGAGAATGCTCCAATGCGTGAGTATTCATGACCCTTTTATGTGCCTTAAGTCTCATCTGTCCAAGAACTGAGCAAATCAGTTGTTGAGCGAGACATCCGCTTTGTTCCAGAATTACCTTGTGAACCCCAGTTCGTCTCGGTGGCTCTTCCGATGGTGGATATAATAGTTATCATAGCCCAACACATTATTTGAGATCACGCTGTCACATCTCAGATGTAAGAAGCTGATGTGAAAAGCCATCCAGCCTATCTTTAATTTAATGAGTAATTAAAAATCAGAGAGAAAGGATGTGGCAGGCAGAACTTCGATACGGTCCCCCAGACTCCCACGTGCTGCACATGACTGTTTAATTCTCCCCTCTGTGTGTGGGTGGGACTGTTCACATGGCGGATTTCACGTTTATGGTTAGACTATGTCATATGGGGGCAAAGGCAAAGGACTTTCTCAGATGGAATGGAGGTCTTTAACCAACTGATTTTGAGTTAATTAAAAGGGGGACCTACCTGGGTGGGCCTGACCTAATCAGTTGATTCCTGAATGAAATTGGAGATTCAGAGCAAGAGAGGTTCTCTGATCAGCCTTGAAGAAACACTGTGATGTTGCAGACAGGGCCACATGGTGGACAACTTTCTCAAGGAGCCGAGGGTCTCGGTCCTACAACTACAAGGAAATGAACCTTGCCAACAACCTGTGTGAGCTTGGAAGAGGACCCCGAGCTTTGGATGGGCAGGACACAGCCCCAGCCAAGTGCTACTGAGACCCTGAGCTGTGGACCCCTGTAGCCTGGGCGGGGCTCAACCCAGGCTCTTCTAAGGCAAATCTGCATTGCTTTAAGCCTCGACCTTTATGCTAATTCGTTACACTGCCGAGAAAACAAAGAGGCTCAGATCAGATACTAAACCCTGGGCAAGGTGGGGCCTAGAACAGTCTCTTTATTCACAATTTGGTTTCCTTCTGGTGGTGACTGCCTTGAAACGCTTCAGCTACCTCCCAAGAACACAAACCCAAACAGGACCCCCAGAGGAGGTCAGAACTCTTGAGAAGGGGTTCACTGCACAGAACCATGGTGCACAGCCCCATGACTCCCACCAGGCCCAAAAGGGCTTTGTTTATAGCTTTATTCTCACAGGTTCAGGGCAGAAATCACACATTGACAGGCCCCTGGGCCTTGCACGCCCTGCAGAGGTAGCTTCCTTAGTACTTAAGAAAACTTGGGATTTGTTACCAGTATGTGAAATCCAAAGATTTCATAAGAAAATTAGAATGGGCGGCTTTTCTTGAAAACTTGGAAGATGCGACATTACCCCATCTGTCTGAGCAACAGTGCCCTTTCCAAACAGGGCGATCCTACTCTCCCGACTCCAAGTTAACCGGCACCTGAACTCTTTCCCTCATTAACTTTCAATGCCGGGTCCTGGGAGGCTGTGGGTTTGGAGCACACATGGGGCGTGTCCCGGCAGGGAGCCATTGGCAGTGCGTGTAGAATGAAGGGAGGGTCCCCAGTCCAGGGGCGGGGGTCCCCAGTCCCCCCTGCTCTGGCAGGTGGAGCAGGAGAGAAAGGAGCGGAAGAGGGGGCACTGGTACCCAGCTTCTCCCAGCAGGTACGAAGGTGCAGAAAGATGAGCCCCGGGATAATGAAGGAAGAAGGAACTGCTGGTGATCCCGCCTGGGGCCCCAAGCCATCGTCCTAACCCGGAGTGAGTGCCAGAAGGCACAGGCCCACCTGGACATCAGCAAGGAAGAAAGCCTTCCAGTGGCAAAGAAAATGCATCAGAAACCCAAGTTCCAACAGCAAAGCGCCATCTGAATGCAAACGTGATCGCCGGCCCCAGAGCCATTCCAGGCGGAGCACATCAGTGATGCCTCCTCCAGTGGGTTGGGGGCTTATGGTCCTATGCGCTTTGCGCTCCTTCGCATCAGGCTTCCATTGTCTTATTTAGGCTCGAGATCCGCTCACCGGGAGACCGTGAGACTTGTCTTAGAGAGCCAAGACGGCACAGACCCGAGGCGGCAGTGTGCCCGGTTTTGCTGCCTGTCTCCAGATATCCAGGAGGGGTGTGGGGCTTCCGGTGCCTCCCAGGGGCCAACCTGTTCTCAGTCCCTGTGCTGGGAGAGATGTCCTCTCTGGGGGTCTTTTTCCTGGCAAGTTCCCGGATTCCTCCTTTTCAATGTGCACAGCAGTGAGGAGTGATCCACCTTCCCTGTGGCTCAGGGCCCTGTAGACCCCTCCCCCTGCTGCCCCGCCCAGGTCAAGGACTCTCTCCCAGGACGCCAGTGCGGCAAGAATCCCCCTGCATGATTTTTCTGTCCTGATCCAAGAATCCCTTTGTTTCGGCTGGATGAACACACAGAGCCCCTGTGAGCCCGTGCTTGAGAGTCACACGTAAGGGGAACCATTCCTCCGAAGATGGCTTTCAGAAGACTCTCCACTTGGGAGTGTCCCAACTTCGAATGCCTGCTTGGGACTCGGGTACAGAGCTCCACGGAGAAGCTGCAATCCGTTTCTTAAACCCATTCCGCCTGTTTCCCCCTTCAAAGGGAAAGGTGCTGCCCGAAAAATGTCTTCTCTCAAGGATACACAAACCTCTCCTCACTGAGTCACAGTTGACTCTGGAGACCCAGTCAGTAAACAGCCCCCCTGACCGATTTCCACTGATGAGAGATAAGAACATGCGCTGAGTCACTAAGATTCCTGAAAGGTCTTCCCAACTCAGTCGCTTTTGTGTAACACTATAAAAAATCAGGTTCTGGGGGCCGGGGCATTGGAAGGGGGATGGACTGTGGTCCCCGAGCATGTAAGTTGCATAACTCCTGATTTGGAACCTCCAAGTTAGAGGGTTTGGAATAATCTTTTTTCTTTTTTTTGTATTGAACAACAAGCTGATTATTTCACCTTTTTTAAAAAGTCAGTTTCAAGTGACTTATTATTATTATTATTATCTTTTGGGGGGGGGTCTGCAAAATGAGAACCTGGAAAGGGATCCAGATTCCTTCCTGGAAAACACGTTTCCCTTCCCGCCCTCCCTCCACCCCTGATAAAGAACATGAGCACACAGCACTTTGCCAGCAGCAGCTCGAGGCACGAGGCACAACATCTGTTACTGAGACGCCGGAGAGACCGTGGAAGGCGAGCTGGCTGCCGGCCAACCCTCAGACTCCAGATTCTTGCTGACAAGGCTGTCAATAAATGGGCAGATGGCACCAGCTCTCCCCGGCAGGAGAGTTCGGTTAACCCAACGTGGGGCATTATCTCAGATTCATGGTGCACTGGGCTGAACCCTTTGTGGGCCTATTAAAGCCATTCCTTGATGGAGAAGGGAGAGGACGGGCTTCATTTAATGAGATTAACTAAGCTTCCCACAGTTGGCAGGCTGGATAGAACCAGCCCCTGTGACCACGGCAGAGGTGGGAGGGAGGGGTATCTCATTCACACCCTGCATTTTATGCCACTTAAACCCGGGGATCTGTCCTGAGTAGCTGCACACGCCCCCGCAAGGAGAATGTGACCTGAAATAAACACTCACCAGGGAGGCTGTGTGTGCACGCGCGCTTGCCGCATCGTCCAGGTGAGATCCGCGACAGCAGCATCTGCGGGAACACGTTCCAGCAAGCCCGGGGATGAGCCGAGGGGGTCCCCAGAGATGTCCTCAGCTGGCGATGGGGACAACACCCTTTCCTGTAGGAGAGAAAGAATGAGACCTCTTAGAAGCTCGCATGATGATGGTGACCTCTAGAGCACGCCGGCCGTGACACGTGGGCAGTGTGGCCCAAAGCGGTCATCAAACAACTGGCCCTATTTCCCCATCTATAAACTGGGAAGAACAACGAACCACTGAGCTGTCCGAAGTCATCCATGAGATCTTTCCGCAAACGCCGCCCAGCATTTATCAAGTGCGCTTGCATCCTTGAAGACCGTGGTTCTAAACTGGGGGTGATTCTGCCCTTCAGAGGACACATGTGGTGTCTCTAGACATTGGGAGAGACCCGGGATGTTGCCAAGGGTCCCCGCACGCAGAGGAGCGCCCCTCACCAAGGGACGTCACAGTGCCCAGGCCGAGAAAGCCTGCGTTAGGATGGGGGACGTCTCCCCCACACCCTGGAAATGGAGGAAGAGACGGAGAGGCAGGCAGGGCTGAAAAGGAAATTTGTTCTCGGCGTCTTCCGCTGACTTACTTTGAGGGTGGCTGTTCCAAGTGTTATTTGCTATTTTTAACCCTTCACTAAGCTGCTCGCTCCTCTAGTTCCTTCCAGCCATCCTCGTAAATCAGATTGGAATAGTGAAATGGGGCATCCAAAAAGGGCTTTTAGTTCTGTTTCTCCATCTCAGACAAGAAGGTGCGTCTGCCCCATGACCAGGCCCATGGGCTGAATAAAAGTAAGGTCTGAAATTGGCAGTGGGGATCCGGGATGTAAACGGGGTTGGAGAGGTTAAAAGGAGATTCGGGTGGGTGAGGGGGTTGGGCTGTGGCGCAGATGTGGTCACTTTTTCATCTCTTGTCTTGGGTTCGAGGGGCTTTGGGTGGACAGGAGAGGAGGGGTGACCCACTCCCAGTTTTGGAGATGTCCCGCCCCCTCTTAGGCCTCCATCACATGGACCTTTGGGCTACCCGCCTCTCCGCAGTGAGATAAACTGAATTGTGTCGCCCCCTCAAATTCATTTGTCAAGGTCCTGCCTCGCACAGCTCAGAACGTGACCTTGTTGGGAAGGAAGGTCATTACAGGAGCAGTTAGTTGAGATGAGGTCACACTGGCATCGGTTGGACCCATAATCCAATGATGGGCTCTTTATAGAAAGGAAAACTAGGGGTGCCTGGGTGGCTCAGTGGGCTAAAGCCTCTGCCTTCAGCTCAGGTCGTGATCCCAGGGTCCTGGGGTTGAGCCCCACATCGGGCTCTCTGCTCAGCATGGAGCCTGCTTCCTCCTCTCTCTGCCTGTTTCTCTGCCTACTTGTGATCTCTGTCTGTCAAGTGAATGAATAAAATCTTTAAAAAAAAAAAAGAAAGAAAGAAAGGAAAACTAGACACAGACAAGCCCGCAGAGAGAACACCACAAGACAATGAAACCAGAGGTTGGGGTACCGAGTCCAGCAGCCAAGGAAATGCCAGCAGAACCACCAGAGAAGATTGCGACGGCGGCCAGCCAACCGCCAGAGGCTGGGGCGGGGGGCATGGGCTGGGGCTGAGTCTTCCTCGTCCCCTCAGAAAAACCCAGCCGCACCCCCACCTGCACCGATGGCCGGCTTCTAGTCTCCAAACTGTGACCCGGGTTCTGGGGAGGCAGCCAGTGTGTGATGCTGCTGGTGCAGCCCTCACAAACCAGCATGGCAAGGCAGGGGTTGGGGGGCATTGAGGGAGTGGCAAGTGACAGGTGACGCTGGCCCAAGTCATCCTCCACCCTTCCCTGCCGGCTCCTCTTGGACACTGAAACCTCCACCCCTCCCCCTCTCCAGCAGGTAGGAAGGACGTCAGCCTTCATTTCAGCAGGTCCTGGGAAGGTTTCTAGGGGGTTTTGCTACACAGCTCGCGGTAAACTCCTTCTTTAAAACATCATGACAGGATGGGGGAGGGAAGGCTCCCTACCTTGGTTCCTTCTCCACTGCACTTGGGGGACCTGGAGTCCCTACGCCCCTCCCAGGGAGGGCTGGTTCAAGTTGGACGCACATCAGCAGCCTCTGGGAAATTCAACTAACAAAACACCAGTGTCTGGGCCTCAGCCCAGAATCTCTGGTCTCGGGGGTGCTCGGCCATCATCCCCCAGGTGATCCGGGGTTCAGGTCCTCCGGGCCAGAAGGGAGAGCAGGGCAGTCTGTAAGCCGAGATGTGCGGGAGGATGAGGACCTGCCATGGGACTCCTGGAGGACTCAGCGGTCATGTCATGAGAGGAGGTACCCGGGGACCCTGAAGGGTTTCATGCTGGGCAGTGACATAGTCACATTTCCATTGTTGGAAATTATGTTAGCAGCCACAAAGAGGAAGGTTTGGAAAGAGGAGGTAAGGAAGGCACGAAGACCCACGAGAGGCTGTTGTGTGCTCCAGGTTAGTGGGGGGAGGACCATCATGGGAGCACTGCCAAGGGCTCATCGCCCTGTGCGCTCAAACTGCACACACACATGAGAGCTTTGACTGGACTCTGGACAAAGTTGATCTGGGGATTGAGAGGGAGGGATGAGTCCAAAGTGAAACCCAGTGTGTGTCTGGTGGTGACGCTGGGATGGATAGGGAGCCTGGGAAGCATCGCGGCGAGCTCTGTTCTGGGAGGAGGCAGGGACTCCTCGGGGCTGGAACTCGAGGGAGCACATGAGGCTGAGTTGGACTTTTGGAGGCTGTCCCCATTTCTTGAGAAGGGATTGAGACCAACCCTGGGACCACCCAGGTTTAAAGGGAGTACGGGAATAAGCAACACAGGAGCCAAGGGCAGCACGAGACAATGGGAGGAGGATGCAGGAGGCATCGCTGTCAGAAGCGACAGGGGAGATGGCTTCCGGAAGATCGCATGAGGCATGACCATGGGGCTAGGAATCTCAGCGAAGGCATTTCAACGGATCTGTGGGGAGGAGAAGCCAAGAAAAAAAGGATCGCAGAGCTGGGAGGTGGGGCGTGCCAATGGAGAGGAGCTACTTTTATAACAATAATGTGCCTAACACCTGCATCGAGGGCTTAATTGTGGAAATATACACATAATATAAAAGTCACCATTTTAATCATCTTAAGGTACACAAATCAGTGGTACTTGTGCCACAATCACCTCCTGGTGATTTTCCAGAGCCAAAATAAACTTCCCAGTAAATGTCCAGTCCCCAAAATAGACTCACTTCCCCCTTCTTCCCCGTCCCTGGCAATCACCAACCTTCTTTCTGTTTCTATGAATTTGCCTATTCTGAATATTCTGAATATTTCACACCAAAGTGGTAGTGTGGTTGACGTCTCTCCTGTAGCATGAGAACATCTCGTCTCTCAAGGCAATTCATGTTGTAGCGTGTGTGAGTACTTCCTTTCTCTTTTATGGATGAATAATGTTCCATTTTGTCTGTGCAGTCATCAATCTGTGAGTAACTGGGTTGCTCTGCATAGAGCTTTAAAATTTACCAATCGCCATCTCAGTCAGGTTCTCTGAAAGGCAGATGCCCAAATGGGATTAAATATATAAGGATTTCATTAGTTAAGCTGCCTGCGAGGGAAAGTGGGGAAGGCTGGGGGGCGGGGGGCACCGTGCAAGCCTCTGACCTCAGAGGAGCGATGGGGAAGGGTGCATAGAGATGTCCTTGGCCCCAGCCAGTCCAAGGGAGGCTCAGCAAGGCTGTCAGAGAGTCTGCAAGCCAAAGCAGGATGTTCAGGACTTGTGCCCCCCATGAACATGGACCCTGGGAGTAGCCCCAGCCGGGCAAGTCTGGGTGCAAACCAGCAGTGGCTTCAGAGCCCGGCATCTGAGGCCCTTGGCTGCAGTTGATTGTTGATAATATGACTACCATCCAGGGCACCTGGGTGGCTCAGTGGATTAAACCTCTGCCTTCAGGTCATGATCCCAGGGTCTTGGGATTGAGGCCGGCATTGGGCTCTCTGCTCAGCAGGGAGCCTTCTTCCTCCTCTCTCTCTGTCTGCCTCTGCCTACTTGTGATCTCTGTCAAATAAATAAATAAAATCTTAAAAATAAAAGATTTAAAAAAATATATGACTATCATCCATACTGTAGAGCTTAAGAAAATTGAATTCTAGCCAGAGTCTTGGCCAATATCAATCAGCCAGGAAGTGATAAGCCTAATTATTAAACTCGGATTTTTTCTTAATCTCTGTTTTCCCCCAAATATCTTCAGATATTTGTAGCACCTGACCCCTCATCTCTGTTCTCCATTCTGCGGGCATTCTCCAGTTCTCTGGACTCACCCCTACCGTAGGCTCTGAGAAGTCTTCCTGCCTTCCTTGCTTCCCCACAGACGCCCCTGCAGCTCCCTGCTTCACACGCTTCGGTGAGTCTCTCTTAGAAAGTGGAGACTGACTCCATTCATCTCCTGCTCCGTTCTCTAATGCTGTGAGCTCCTCAGCTGCGTCTCCCCATCTTCCGACATGCTTCCCAGCCTGCCGCACGAAGCCGCCCCGTGTCCCCCAAGGGTCCCTTGTGCCCTCGGACCCCTCCTCACCGTATGCTCTCCCTGTCCCTCACAAGTCCCTTCTCCATCCTTTGCTCTTAGAACTCCTACTCATCCTTCAAGACACAGTTGCTCTGATCTCCAGGTCAGAAGTAGGGCTCCCCAGTAACCCTCCACAAATGGAAAGAAGCATTTATAACGCTGCATTGTATTAATGGGCTAGCTGTTCGTCCCTAAGAATGTGGATTCTGGGAGGGTTGGCACTGAATCTGATTCATCTCCACTTTCCCTGTGCCAAAGGCAGCTCCTGGAGCACGGTCGCTGCTTAATCAATGTTTATAAACCACCCAGTTAGATCAAGGAAAGCCTATCCCAGATCAAGCCTTGCTTTTCATTGGGCAGAACCCCACAATTTCTCACCTGAGCTTGGCAGTGGAAGCCAGTGTACTTGGGCTCGTAAGGAGAGAAGAGACATAGAGTTTGACGAAATCAAGGCGTGGAGGACCTACTAAAGTTTCCGCGGTCCCCTCCCCGGGAACCCTGAGCCTTCCAACTGTAGTTCAGAACCTGGGAACAAAGGAAGTGGTTTTCTTCAATCACAAGACATGTTTATAAAAACAAAAAGAGCACGTCCCCCTAATATCTCTTTAGTTCCTACCTGGAGCAGCCCGAGGGGATGGATTTCTGACTCTGAAAAGCAGAATGCTTGAAACATGCAAATGCCAGAAAAGAGGAAGGCTTGCAGCTCTGATGTATGGGAAGGAATGATAAACAGGAATAAGGTCTGTTAACCTCACATCAAAGTGAATCCCCCTTTTCAGTAGCAATTAGCATGGCCGTTTCTTGACTTGTTTCAGTGGAGTGAGCCCAACTCTCTCTCTTAAAAGAAAAAAAAGCAGAAATTTGATCTTACAGAGCACTCTGGCAGGAATATTAAACTGCTCTCCCCACTTCCTTTCCACAACTGGGATCAAAACTACCTTTCTTCCCTCTGGTATGCAGAGCCCAGAGCCTCCTGCACGGGGTGAAGTCTGCTGGGAGACGAACATGGTGCTGGGCAGGCCTCGAGGAGCTGCCGGGCGGTGGATACGGGACTTGGGGAAGCGGCCGGTAAATCAGCATTGTCCCTGCCTGGCTCGGAGGAGGCGATCGTAATTGGGTCACTCTCCTTCAAGACCTTCCTCCCAAATATGGATGCGCTGGGGGTGAGAGAGCGGACAAAGCCGGCAACCAGCCGGTCAGGAAGAGAGAGGAGTGGGAGGAGAAGCAGGGACCTAACCGAGTTCAGATGCCGCCCATCCTCTGTCCGCCTCCGCACGTGGCCAGCCACGTTCCCTGTTCTCACCAGCCGCACACGAACAGCCGGCGCGGCGCACAGAAAGGCCTTCCCTGCCCAGGACGACTGCCGACACCTCTGTGCCTGGAAAAGCAGGAGTCCCGCGGCCCGGTCAGCTCTCAGGACGCCGCGGGAAGCCCCTCCTGGGTGCTGGGCTGACTCCAGGCTGTTTCCAACTTCCCTGCTCCTCGGAAGTGGGTGTCCTCTACCTTTCCCTTTTCCACTTTTCCTTTTTCCCGTTTAAACAAACACATCCCCATCTACCTGTGGGACCTGCTGCGGTCTGGGGCAGGTACCCCAACGGTGGTCAGCTGGGGGCCGTGAAAAGCCCCACTATGACCTCCCGAGGGATCTCAGCTCCCTCACTAGACAATACGCAGGGTCCCCAAGGCTGGAGCAACTCTGAGTCAGTCTTTCTCCGGGGGGGCTGTGGCCTCACCCCGAAGCTCAAATTCTCCTCCCGCGTGCGATCTCCTCACAGGGCTCTGCGCCCACCTCTGCCCCCACCTTCAGACGTGCTTTCCCTTGCTTCAGCCTGGACACCGCCGGCTCTCTTGCTCCCCCTGCACAGACGCCTGCAGGTTTCACAGGGGCTCTTCCAACACCAAGACAGAATGAAATTAGAATGAGTAGGGAGGATGTGAAAGTCACAACCCATCACTTCCGAGGCTGTCCTGGCCGCCCGGTAGGAGCTGGTGCCAACCCCGTGCGACACCCTAAGGCTGAGAGAAGTTAAGGAGCCGGCTGCCCACCCCCTTCCTCTCTTTTCAGAAAATCGGCCCTCTTCAGGGCAGCCTCTCTCCCTCTCCTCTCCAACATCCTGTAAGACCCGCTATGGACGAAGGGTTCAGAGCATGGCCTTGGGTCAGAATTGCCTGGATTCTCATCCCAGCTTTGCAACTTCCCTGGGACAGTTCTCTAACCTCCCCATGCCTAGTTCTGGGTCCCCAGAAGAGATGGTCTTAAGAGTACCTGCGTCAATCTCTTAAGAGTACCTGCGTCATGGATCACCTTCTACATTGTGACGAGGAGTAAGAATTCACATAAGTAAATTCACATGAGCCATGGAGGAAATGCTGTATGACTATTTGGACTCTGGACTGGGGGCAGCAGCTGATCACCTAGAGGATGGGCACGCCACTCGGGGGGCTAATTAGGATCTACCTCTTGGGTTTTTCTCAGGGACCCGGGTTAGGAGAATTGGTCTCCCTAGGGGTGGAGGGGGGGCAGCATTTTGAGATGTGAGCTTTTTGCAAGGTGGGCTGAGTGCTGATGACAGAGCAAAGCCAAGAAAAGGGAAAAATCTCAAGAGGAGCATCCCCAGCAGCCTTTGAGTCTCTGTCAGGATGTTCCTGACATCCAACAGTACCCTAGGGCTTCATCCCATCCAGACCCACCCTAGCTCCTAATATTCCAGTACCCGTTAGTGGTAATAACATAGTAGCATTCTCACGTCTTCAGGGTAGAGAACAGTCGGATTGAAATTGTTGCTCACAGGATAACTAAACCCTGAGTCAGGACACGGTACACAGACAGGGGGTTTGCAAATATCTTCTTTCATCTTGTAGTTGCCTTTTCATTTTGTTGATTGTTACTTTTGGTCTAATGGAGTTCCACCTTGTTGATTTTTGCTTTTGTCACTTGTGATTAAGGGGTAGATGCCCAAAATGTATAAAGAACTCATACAATTCAATAACAGAAACACAAATAATGCAAAAAGTGGACAAATGAATTGAATAGACATTTCTCCAAAGAAGACACACAAATGGCCAAGGGGTTCATGAGAAGATGGTTGATGTCACGAACAACAGGGAAATGCAAATCAAAACCACCCTAAGACATCCCTTTGCACCTGTTGCAATGACTATCATCAGGAAGACAACAGATGACAAGTGTTGGCAAGAATGTGGAGCTAAATCATAGTGGTGATCACACTGCAATATATAAACGAACCAGGTCATTGCATTATGCATCTGAAGCTGACTTAACGTTACATGTCAATTGTATGTCAGTTTTTTAAAAAGACACCGCAACACAGTACTCAGAAGCCTGTTACATACCCTGAGCCACAGTTCATCTTTCAACAGAATCACCGAGCCAACCTCTCCCTGTTCCCACCGTCATTTCTCACTCAGACTCCTCCACCTTCTAGCTCTATAACACTGGATGGCTTTATTTGACCATCTGGACTAGGCATTTGGATGCCATTCTTGATTACTTTATCTCTGCCAGTTTTATAAACCAACTTCATAGTCCAGCCAGTTATAAAGCAGTTGGGTTTCCAAACTTTTTTGGCGACACTCTTAAGGGAAGGAAGGGCAACGTGCCTGGGTGATGACTGGTGGCATCAAGCTGCTTGGTGTTTTTTAGGAAAAACATGGTTGGGGATGTGAGTCTTCATGAAAACTAGTGGCTACCAAGTCCATGCAAGTGTCCAGGACACAACTAAGTCTTTTATTTTGGCAAATAAAGAAAATACCAAGCAAGTTGACACTTAATTCATACTAAGCTTGAGGGGAAATATCGATGCAACTTTTAGTTCCCCATAGTTACAACGGGGCATCGACTACAAGGAAAAGAGAAGTTAGTGGCTGTTGCTGTTTGCATATGGCTTTCTAACCGATATGAGATACACAGAAGAATTAGAAGCAACCAGATCCCCAGCTTCGCAGTGGTGTCAGTCATAGGAACGCACATCCTGCCAGTCTCTAGAAGTCTCTTGTAGGTGTGTGTGTTTAGAATAGTCTGGGAATGAGGAATGCTGGTTCCACCACTAATAATCTTTCTTCCTTTTTATGGTCCCAGAATTCAGCCAGTGCAGTGAAAAAGCTGACAAGTACAAGGGCATGAGACCACAAGGCTTCTAAACCAGGCCTGCCTTAGGCTTATGCTCGCTATGTGACCTCAGACAAATTACTGCCCTCTCTCAACCTAGATTGTCTCACCTTCAGAATAGGACTAATAACCTCTGCCTGTCTTGTTGGGTTGGAAGGATCTGATGAATTAATATATGCAAACTACATGTGTATTATAAGTACGGGATGACCCCATCACCGCCATCACCGTCATCACCATCATCACCACCACCACCATCGCCGCCATCACCATTACCACCATTACCATTACCACCATCACCACCATCACCATCACCACCATCACCACCATCACCACCATCACCATCACC